>JASCZW010003284.1:0-117500 GCA_034211315.2 Aedes japonicus | reverse complement strand
TTCTTCGGGGTTCTTTTCTTTTTTTTTTTGCTTCGAGTATTTCTCACACTGTTTCTGGGTTCCCCTTCTTTGGGACCGACCTAAACCTTCATCTGTAAATTAAGACTTCAGCGGGGCTGATCGATTGCGAGGTCTGTCAGATTTGGCGTCAGGCGGAAAGAAGCACTGAAATAGGGGTGAGGGGGGAGGAGGTAGATTGACGGCCCCAGCAAGAGTTATTTCTTAATTTCTTCTCGTGACTCGCGATATGGTTTTCGGGCACTAATCCGCTGCCACCGGCCATTGTTGATCCGGGCACAGACAGTAGATTCGCTGTTATTGTGTAATTGATTTAAATTCGCTATATCTTAACAGTGACAACTTGAGCGTGTGTGGTCTTGAAAGTGATGGTCAAGATTGCGATTTGGGGCGCTTCAAAGGCACCTTCAAACGGAAGACTTTTCTAAGTGGGGGCAAATATTTAGCCACCAGTTATTCAAAGACGGATCAAATAATTGATTCGTTCCACGCCGGTCCAGTTTACAGCCTCCAAGATTCACCCAAGATATCCGGAAGCAAACGACCTGGCCAAATCTCTCATATGGATAGTAACCTTTCCATCACTCATCAGAAAACAAAACCAACAGAAGCCCCCCCCCCCCCTCTTACATGACACGTGTACATTTACCCCCAACGATGCGTCGAAAGCCGAATTCTAGCGGTAAAACCTGATACCTTTACTCCTTGAAATCGCAGCCTCCTCGGGTGAATAATGAGAAAGGCAAGTTGTTGTCCCCCTCCCCCCACGAGTGGACCCCCTCCACTTCTCCGAGCCCAGAAGACAGACGTGGAGATATTTACAACTCAATTAATTTACACCTTCACAGCAGCTCCGTGTTTTTATCCGATGTGTCCCCACCGACCGTAGAGAGAGAGAGAGAGAGAGATATGGTTGGTCTCGAAGGAAGGGAACCCGAGGAAGCAGCGGAAAGAAACCGTATATGTTTATGGGGGAACCAGCGAATAATGATGCCACCCACGCTGCCACGCTGGAAGAAGAGGAACAGAAAAATCGTCGCGCAAATCGCCTTCGGGGTATGAACGGACGATTTATTACAACAGCTCTCTGGCCGGGGTGTGAGTGCAGTGTGCAATAAATGCAGGTAGAGAGAAATTGCATTTCGCGCAACTTGGCTGCTCTATTGCGCGGCGAGTGAGTGTCTCATTTGGAAGGGTGTAAATTGGGTGGAGATCGAGATAAGTTATGGAAACACCACCGACTGACTGGCTGGCTGGCGAAGTCGCGCGGTGCCAGGCAAAGACCGAACCGTCTTATTGTGTCATTTGTCAATCGCTGCCTGCACTGTTGTAGGTACACCCTTCGGGGAATGTTGATTTTGATACGATTTCAAATTGGGCCATTTATCACTGTACGGGGCAGGGACTTTGTATCGATGTTTCGGCGTGGGAAGGTTTGTTGACTTGCAATTGTGATGGGGAGGTGAAAGCTTGTGTTTTTCGAATAAGTTGCTCACCTTAGCGTTGTTGCCCAATTGTTAGGATAGCTATCGGAGAAGCTATCGTTTCGATATGTCCTTCTGATTGGGAGCATTCAATTGAGACTCTTCTGTCTCCTACTCTCTACTCTACTACTTGCGTTTCTACCTCCTCATTCGACTAATTAAATGAAGAATCATGTGTATTCCAAGTGTAATCCGTACCAGTATAATAGGCTAGAGAACATCATCATTAGGCTAAAGCACAATTCATTTTTTACCTCTTAGTACCTTAGATTAATTTTGTTGTATAAACGTAAGCTTAATAACCAGTTTGATTCCGTAGATTTAAGAATAAATTCACCAATAAAGGAAAAACGACCAACTAATCAATACTGTAAACACAGCAATATCAAAACCTGCTAATCATGCAATCTGACAGAATCGTTGGCCGTTGTCAATCGTAGATGGCATTGTCAATTTGACCCAATTCGCCTTCCCGCAAGGTTGCTGGTAGTAGCACGGTGCGTTCGACATCGAGGGGAGCGCCAACACCTACAGAGATAACAATAATAAACTTTAACAGGCGCTTCCCCTCGTTTAATTTCAAGCCGAAGCGAGCATGAACAACGTAATTGCTTGCAATATTTCATACAGCATTCAACATTGTTTGCAATCTTCCATACAACAGACCTGATTCCAGCGATAACTGGTTTGAATTTACATGAAAAATCCCATTAATTCATGCCAAATCTAGCATTCCCTTTATGTGCATTAGCTAACGCAGAAACTGTTCCATTCGAACTGTGTAGCGTTTACTTCAAATCTTAGTAATCGTCAACTGCCCCCATAGAATAAAATTAACAAATTACACAAGTAGCACTCTTGTCACAAATCGGCTGATGCAACTTCTTTGCGACTTATTTTAGTAACCCTTAAGTTTTTGCAACTACTTTTAATGGATGTGTGTGGCTCGGGAAGAAAAGGATTAGAAAAGGTCCTTTGCACAGGCGATACCTCTATTGTTATCGGTCCATAACTGCACTTCTCCGGCAATAACTCAGACAAAAATCTGAATTTTCAGTAGTATGTAAGTATTAAAGCATGTGATATTGTATTTTATTCCAAACGAAACAACAACTTGCATGAAACAGTTCTAACAACGAGCGTTTGCTTACAACATTATCGACAATTTATGGAATATTCCAGAACATTACACGATTTATCATTTATGTTTTGTGACGGATCGATCGCAGTAAGCTTTGTCAGCGGACGGTTGATTTTTTGTTAGCTGTCACGATTTTTTGTTCTCTTGCGGCTGAATACTTGTAAATTGAAAGTAAAAGTTAAGTTCTGATGCTGATTATGCATTTTCCCATGCGATTCCCGAGAGTGCAGTGTCAGCATCCAGCGGTTTGTAGTGTTTTTAAGTTTTTAAGAGACAGTGTCTGAATATCGTGAGGGTTTTTGGACGCAGCTGTGTTTAAGAAGGAGCAACCATCGGTGCTGTTTTCACGATTTTCTCGGTTGATTGGTGAATTTCGGTAGGAAAAAATCGTTGGAAAGTTTCATGTATAAGTGCAGTGATGTATTGCATGTGAATTTCCCCCTGATAGGTGCGGTTTCGTGACGAAAAATGCGATGAAAAGTGCAGCTGGAATCCATATCGCGGAACGTCGCGGAAACCCTTCTGACTCCTCTGACACCGACCAATTCTCCGGAAATCGACGATACGACGGAGTGCTCTGTCCCGATCGCGAGTGACACCGTAGCCAGTTTGAAAGCCAAGCTCGGGGTAACTGATAACTGATTTCCGGAAAATCCATCTCCGGCGTACCAAGAGGTTGTGTGCTCTCCCGAAATGGTACAAACGGCAGGGCACGAAGGAAAAACTAGTTCTGTTATTTGAGGAACGTAGCGTTTTGTCTATTGTTTCGGTTGCCTATTGCTCGTTGCGCGAATGATCGAGTGATCATCAGAAGTCATGGTTTGCCAGGTAAGATCGGTCGGTGGTGAAGTACATAATTAATTGTGATTCAAATTATCCGTTCGCCATGCTCGTGGGGCCACCTTATCCTGGCACAAATAAACAATTTTGTAAGAAACTCCAGTGGCATCCGTACTGTTGGTGTAGATCGGCCCAAGTTGGCTCTCAAGTGTTGAGATGAATTACCTTGTTTTCCTAATGAAATACCACTATCACACTCTGTGAGTGGCCCCAATAGCATCCTTACTGTTGGTTTAAACCGGTCAAAATCGGCTTTTCAGCATTAATAAATATCACTTTGTTTTCCCAATGAAAAACCACAACCACACTTTGTGAGTGGCCCCAATAGCATCCTTACTGTTGGTTTAAATCGATTCAAATCGGATATCGGTACTAATTACACTTGACAGCTTATCGTTAACCAAAACGAACCCAGCTGACACCTAACCCTTTTATCCAAAATCCCAGGGATTTCTCGTGTAAGTGCAGTGGATTCCGCGGCTTCCAATAAAGCGAGTATCACGTCAACATATTCCTACCCATTCCCTACTTGACCTGCATTCGGGCGAGGCCGGCGCCGGTATTGCCTAAGTTTGGGATTACCAGTTTTTACACATTGAAGATGTATGTTAGTCCCAAGCATCATCTGTTGGTTATCTGTGTAGTAACAGCTGATCTGGCATTAACGGAGTAGTAAACTTGGGCGGTCAATCATGCTCATGCTAATGCTCATGCTAAATGTGTATGTTTTGTGACGCTCCATTTATGTCCATAATAATCTGTTCACACTACTAATTCACACTACTCTTTCGACTGTGCAGGATGTCTTTCAGTTTGTCTACATTGTGCAGTCTTGCCGCCGTGCAGTTCCTTTGTTTTATTGCTGATGAAAATGCTATTAACTAACGGTTCAAAGAATTTAAAAAAACACTTTTATAATTTAAACGTAACCTTCTATTTTTCGAATTTATTTTTATCCGTGTAACAGTATTACAATGTCTAAACCTCCTTATTATCAATGCTAAACGGTTGAGGATTGAGATAACCAAATATTATCCAAGAAGCTGTTGTAATTGAAGAATTCAGACATGATTTTGGGTTTGACAGTTTTTTTTTTGGCTTCATTCTGACAAGTTCTCTATCACTACCCGTTCATATATTTTCAGACATTCTTCTCTTTTCAGAGAGCGAGTAATGGCGCTATAACTATAAACCATAGGGAGCTAGGACTATAGTTAATGCTAAAGTTCCAACCGTTTTAGGAGAAATGGTGCATCATTTAACCTTCTCAGACTAGATGCTCCCAACGGCCTTTTTTGAATAAATTTTTGTTCTGGCATTCTGATCAACTATTCTCTCCGACTATTCATTTCCTTTTTCCTTTGATATCTACTAAAGGCTACGTGGGTACCCCGTGTCTTTATAAGGTTGATACCAAATCCTTCCTATCACCAACGGTTGCATGGACGCGGCCTGGTGAGCGATCGAGGAGTGTCTTTGTGGAGATTTTTGCGTGAAAAAAACGTATCAGTAACTGGTTTCGTTTCATGGTGGCATGCAATGTCTTCAACGAAATGTTCCTCATCGTAGCTCCTTCCACGAGGTGTACGAGGTTCGAAATGCACTTTCACAATTATTAATTGATAATTTTCGATTGTGAGGAAAATACAATCAAAATCCTATATGACCAGGGATTCGAGAAATTTTGCTTGACGAAAAATTCCTAGACCAGACCGGGAAGCCCAGTCACCTCCAGCATGGTGTTGCTTTGTTGCTACGCTTGAAAATTTTATAGAACTGGCGCGTTTGAGGGTGTTTTTCGGAATAAGTTTTGTAAAAATATTTTCGTTCGTAATTGTGTGACTTCGATTATAGAGTTTTAGTTTTTTATTTTGTTATTGTTTTTGTTTTTGTTTGTGTTTCTAATTTAACTCTCAGAACGGTCGGTTAAGTCATGTTATTTCTTTCATGACTATGAAGGGGTCCAAACTTCTATCAGAACATGCTTCTTACACCCCTCATGCTCCCCTTCCAAATGGGGGAGGGGTCTCGAATCACAAAAAAGTACTGCTTGCCAAAACCTCCATAAGCCAAATTTGGTTCCATTTGCCTGATTAGTTCTTGGGTTATGCACAAATTTGTGTTTTATTAGTATGGAAGCCTATGTTTTTCATAGAAGGGAGGGGTCTCGAGTTTTACATAAATTTCTGTTTCATTTTTTATGAGAGCACCTCCCTCTATTCGGACGGGTCTCTAACCACCATAAAAACAGTTGTTGCATATAAAAACCCCTGCATGCCAATTTGGTTGAATTTGCTTGATTAGTTTTCGAGTTATGCAGAAATTTGTGTTTCATTTGTATAAGAGTCTCCCATTCCGGTCGAGGGGTGATTTCAAACCACCATAGAAATAAATTTTATTTCATTTGTCAAATTTTATTTCATTTACTCAATTATTTCTCGATGTATGCAGAAATTTGTGTTTCATTTGCATGAAAGAGGCCCCCCCCAGCCCCCCCCCCTAACCCGTTATAGAGATTTCCAACTTTAATAAGAACTTTCCCCAATCCCACAAACCCCTGCATACAAATGTTCACGCCGATCGGTTCAGTAGTCTCTGACTCTATTAGGGTCAGACAGACAGATAGAAATTCTTGTTTGTTTACTAGGTGGGGTGAAAAGTAATCTCATTGGGAATGGAAAAAAACTTGAGTGATCTCAAACGTTGCGAATCAAAACACATTCAAAAAGGGGAGGGTTCCTCGCCCATGTGCGCATCAAAACAGAGAGCATACAAACTACCGCTAGAAACTACCACAAAGCTATCAGTAGTACATGAGCGCGACCCAAATCGTTCCTTTTGCCTGTTGAGGTGGCGGATTCGTCCGTGCCTCGACATACCCCGCAGTGGGATGTTAGGCAAAGGTAACGTTCCTTGTTCGAGTACTACTTTACCCATGCCCTTTCGCTCAATTTTCAATACAAGTATTCTATTTCCAACCTACCGTACACTGACGGAACTTTCAACACTATCTCTTCATATCTTTCATTCTAGCAAACATTAATAGGCGGTGCATGCTAAAAATAACCCCAACAGCGGGAGATAATTTCTCACCCGTGTTAGGCAGTATTGGGAGAGGGACAAATCGTTCGAACTAGAAAAAAGCGATAGGTAGTATAAGAGCCCGATCGGTTGCATAACTTTTTGCCAGTCAAGGGGATTCCCTCCCCCTTGCCTACCCTGCATGAGGTAGTATGGCAAAGGATTATGTGCCTGATCGGATACTACCGTTCAAATGCCCTCCGCTTGTTTTCAAACTTGTATTTTTCAATTTCAAAGCCTGCCGTTGCCCTATACGGAACTATCAATACACTTACTCTTCATGTCTATTCGTTCTAGCAACAAATTACCGTCCACTCCTAGCGCTGCTACTTCTGACAAACTTCATCAAACATTACTGTCCTCTCTTGATGCCTCATGGTGATGAGCGAACATCTCCTTCTACAAGTTTCTTTTTTTATGTTAATCAATGTAGTCTTTAAACACAATACACTTATTCCAGCAATTTTCCATCTTCTTGATGATGATGATGATGATGATGATGATGATGATGATGATGATGATGATGATAATTATGTAATACTACCATTTATTGTAGCAAGGTAACTTTCCATAGCAGTGGAATAATCTGAACAACGATTTGATCAGGATCCTATTGTTGTTTGAGATCATCAATTGATTGTTTGTGAAGTGCTTGAAACACTTACGCGAATCCCGCGAATATAAGGAAAAGAATCTCCTTCTAAAAGCAAGTTCACACTCGCAGCACTAGAATCGAGCCCTCGATTGACAGAATATATCCAATAGAAGGGTTCTGCGAAATCCTAAAAAATAGGAAGAACCATGCTCCGTATCCAAATCGTTTCAGTTGAGTGCCCTGATGGTCCCTTTCTTTTCCCCGTTATATGTTATTTGATATTTAGTATATTTTGAACACAAAAAATTAGGATATCAGAGGAATAAAAATGCTAAATTTCAAAATTGAATTGCTCTAATCAAACACAAATTAAATTACTTGACCATGTTAAAAGCGACTACAGAACGTCGATACGGGAACATAAAATGCGTATGTATCAAATATATCTGTCATCCACTGGATTTTAACTGGGAAAAAATATAAAATATGTATTCCTAAAAAGCTGAAAACAGAACAGTTCATTTCAAATATCAAACAAAAAATTCAATGCAATATATTATTTTATAACACACATTCTTAAAATTCTTCTTTATATCGTTCTAGTTACGTTTCAAATATACACTGAAATTTTTTTTCGTAATTAAGGTTTCACAACAAATGTCTCGTATACTGTCTGAATCATTGCTTTTTTCCTAGTGAATTGCTATCCTTACACATTTTTGTATAATGCTCGTAATGAATTTCGTAAAGACCATGCATGTTGGTTTTACGGCTGGAATGGGCGGGGACAAAATATTTATTTAAATAAAAATAAATGCGCTGCCGAGAGTAATAACTTCATACTACTTAATCAAGTATCATCTCACTGGTTACCGTGGTGTAGGGAGATTAACTACGGATTCAATGACAGCTCTTTGGGAAGGTCACGCAGTAAAGGAAAAGAAGGGGTTTGGGAAAACGGAAAAATCCATACAAAAAATTTTGAAGATCCATACAAAAGTCATTTTGTGCATTGTACAAAAGAGGTGTAATTATAGCGTTTTATTAGATGACAAGAAATATCTTCGAAAATAAATTTCCAGTGCAGTTTCGTTGCAGAAAACAACGAATAGAATCGTTAGTCCTACTTCCGATTTCATGATATCAACTAAAATTAACTTTCAGTGTAGCAATTGTAGTGATTGGGTCTCTTCAATCACTACAATTGCTACACTGAAAGTTAGGTTTGACGATTTTTTTCTTCTCTTAATCGTTTTTATTCGTATTTAACATGATGCCAAACATGCAACAACAATCAGCTGTCAAAACAAAACTAAGGGCAGCATCGCACTGAAATTTGGCGTGTATGCCTCAACATGCACGGACTTCAAGACGCTTTAACCTATTTTGCAGTAGCATCGCATTTTGGCGGTCAAGGAGGTCAGTAGCTCTCAGAATTCCGTGAAAATTGATAGTTTTGTTCCTTATCACAAAATATTAGACACATATTTTTTATTGTTTCATTAGGGTGACAATTTTCATGTTAGGGCGGTACAAAAAATCGACTTTTTTTCGACTTTTTTTCTTTTTTTTTTTTTTTTCCAAAAATCACTTTTTTCAAGAAATCATGTGTTATGAACCACCGGTCCGATTTCAAATGTTGAAACACCAAATGAAAGAAAATCAAATGCTTTAAAGGAAATCGTGACTGCCGATGTACTTCCAAGTTTCTCTGGTATAGGACCAACAGCCATTGTACCTCTGAGCGGGTAACTTTCATACCTTGTTATAGGTATAATTTGAGCATACACAATCAGAAAATTTTACAGTATTCGCTTTCAACAGCCAATTTACCGGATTTCGGTGAAATTTTACAGTTATCTGTGAAAAATTACCGGAAAAATGTAAGATTTTACCGAAATCCGTTAAAATGGATTACCGAACGTTCAGCTGTTGAAAGTTTGGTAAAAAATTGCGTATGCATTCTAGCTATGACCAGCTTTAAAGGCATATGCAATATGAGGGCTATAATAATAATCCACCTACGTAGTCATTGATTTGTTGAAGTATTCATAACCAAGCTTTTAACAGCAGAAGTAGAATATAAACATGAATACATAATTATTTTGTATGTTGTTTTCGTTTGTCTGGTGTGTCTGCACCATTTTGGCATTTGAGGTGTCGTATTGTCCGTGGCTGATGCATTTCCTAAATTTAATTTCTTAATACTCTATTTGATACCCTATACAGATTGAGAATCTATCATACCCAACAGCAATCTATAAATTTGTATCAAGTCAACATTAAAAGAGACACATAATCGTTGAGTCGCACATTCATAATGCACTATGAGGAAATAGAAGATGAAGCATATGAACAACTCAGATTTATTTTCAATATATCATGTGAATTTGACGACCCTTTCTATTAGCGATCCTTGTATTGCTCATTCATCAGTTCTATTTTGGAGTTTGCTTCTGGCGTTTGGTCATCATACGATGGAGTGTGGATTTCACGAATCGAGTCAAAACAGCATATATTCGTAAAGTGTGCTCTGCGTACTCTACCGTTGTCCGATTCCACCTTGCGAAAATCGCTGTGCTTGGTATTGGACCACTAGTTCAACCAAGCCATCTTCTGCGGCAAAATTTACGTTCCGAAGTAGACAGTCCTGCCTTGCTCAGTCAGCTCAACATATATGCTCCTCAACAAGTGGTAAGATCTAGAAAGCTATGGCCGATGACACACTCATGGCGTAGGGAAGCGTTGCGTTGCGTTGGCGTTAATCAAAGCGAAGGGATGAGGCGAGCAAAGCGTTTTATGCAAGGGGTGGATCGCTAAGCGCACTTTTCTCCGGTGCTATTTTTCTTGAGTGTGTCTACAAGCGTTGCAATGTTCTGGGAGTTCCCATAATGTGCTGAAGGTGCCGATGTGTTGACAGCCCAAATTGTTATTTTCTTCTGAGCCTGGCAACAAAGCTATGCATATCGGCAAGGTTGCTGATTTTTTATTTCTACAATATTGGGTCGTTCTATACTTGCAGCCAAAGTCCGCGAAACGTGCCAAGCTCTACGGGATGTTGTTTAGCCTGTTTATGTGCCATTCTAACTGAACAAATGTTAAGATCGGTGGTGAACGATTATTGGGCCAAATGGAATTTTCCAAATTACATCGGTGCCATTGACGGAAAACATTCCGGATCAGATGTCCTGCTGGATTGCACCAACCACCGAGACGAACACAGTATGGATTCAAACAATTCTGTCGATTCAATAAGTCGACGGTTCCAAGAAAACTATAGTCTGTTCGATTTCAATATCTCTTCTAACGCGTTTCGAAAGCGTCTACGGACTCGCCATGACTGATTGTTTCTATTTATTTTGTGTATTTTTTGATACTTTTCCTTTTTTGGTCAGTGTAGAATATTTGTTCGGTTTAGTTTTATTCACTAATGCCTGGTTCAGACTACGGAGTTGTAACATAATTCAAGACTATCTTGATGACGTTTTTCGTTTTTGTATTATATTACAACTCCGTAGTCTGAACAAGGCATAAGACCTTGCTGACGGATGAATGTATGCAATGAATACAAATACAAAATACACACTATCCTAAGCCTACTGTATTTCACATTCCCTCAGAAAAACAAACCTTCTCAATCGGCATTGCTTCTTCAACCAGAACCTTTTTTGCGACACTCATGCTTTGAAAAGCACATCAATTAAGATAAACTGCCCCGCTTGGACACCGCTGACCGCTGAAAGTGACGGATTGTCTTTAAATACGCTCCATTTCAAGCTAGGCTTCGGAGAAGGAAAAAAAAATTCTACTCAAAACCGGAAACCGCAATTGAGATAAGCCGCCCTACACTTCTCGCCCCGCTAATGAATCCATCAAAAAGCCTCTTCATTTGGTTAATCGTGATCAGGTCGAAGCGAAAAAAAAAATGCCAATGAACAGCCCAGAATGCCACCGCTCGCTCTCCGGCAACAATATTCCAGTTCCAGCATCGCCGTCCATCCGCCGCGCCGTCGACTGGAGATCGAGGGACCACCCAAGTCGTGAGTTTGTCGCGTTCTTTGCGTTCACTTTGCATCTTTGGCTCGGCTCCGACTTCAAAATCGCGCGCGCGGATTTCGCCCGGTTGCGCATAAGAGGAAAAAGAAGACGAAAAAGAAAACATGGAAAATAATACCATCAGTCTGAGAGGATATAAACTGAATGGCAATTAAATCATTAGTAAACGTTAGGAGAGTCATTCCCTCCCTTCTTCGAATCTGCGGATATTGTTCAGAGGGGTTCTCATTTTACAACATAATTACCGGGGCCCAAGTCATAACCCGTTCTTCATATAAACATTTTAGTTTTTTTTTTGGGTTTTGCGGCTCGTCATTCCCGGTATCGGATTGTGTCTGAGCCTGATGGACGACGGAATGACTCACAGCCACTTGCTAATTGAAATGTGAGACTTGTGCTGGCAGTAACAATGACATCAGGGCGAGCCTCAGGCGGGATTTACAATGACGACTAGTAACTCGCAATTCCGGCACAGGTGGCGGATGCTCCGAAAAGTAGAAATCTTCATTTGGAGTGGGAATGAGTGATTTGACTGGAAGATACGACAAGTTAAAGGGCGGATGTTTGGATGATTCAAGATTTTGGTGAAATGCAGCGATAGAATTCAGATACCGATCACCTTAATCCCAAGTAGCACACCACGGTTATAATTAGTTGTAGTAACTTGATTATGACTTAGCAAGTCATATTTATGTTATATCAACCAAATGGCAACAAGTGTGCTACTAGGGATGGTGATATAAATGTGAATATCTCATACACATTAAATTTTCTGCAAAAGCAATATGGGAATAGGCTAAATCGACAATTCGATAGAGATTTTTCAACAGGGCCTAACTGATAAACGTAAACAATGGCTTTTTTTTTGCGAATTTGTCGTAATTGGAAACTCGCCTAATCAATCCACCAAGGTTATTTCGAAGAGACAGAGGTCATCTATCCGATAGAATTGGAAGCTTACATGGGTAGCTTTTGGAATTTACAGAAGATGCCATTGCTTACGTTTATCAGTTGGGCCCTAATGAAAATGTTTGCCGAATAATGCGCTGCCTTCGCAAAATATGGGTGGCGTTGAACTAGATGTCTAGAGTAAACTCACCGCCACTCTGCCTAGTTCATAATTAAGACATTTTAGATTCACTTTCGACAAACGTGGAGTCGCTGAAATTTGATTTGATCGACAATATCGACTTAAATCAGATGGATCAGATTGTCGACTAATCTTTCCCAACCCGGTTTACTCAAATCTGAGTTCACTCCACTTTTGGCGAAATTGAGTTTGAGAGAGAACATGCGCTCTCGATGACCGCGATCAGCGACTCCGTTTGTATACAAATTTAACTCAACGTGAGAGTCCTCCTGGTTCCTTGGATATCAAAATCAATAGAGTTCACTACATTGCGATAGACAACAGTTAAGGCTTCTGGTACTTTAAAGGAGAAGTTTTTCAGAACTGAAGATTATTTGAATGAATTCTCTGGTTTTTGGAAGAATTCTCGAAAACTTCTTTGAAATACTTATAAATTTCTTGAATTTTTCTGCTAAACTTCAGGAAATTTTTCTCACTCTAGAATCGGAATTCTTACATGAGTTTGTGTTCTAGCTCATACACTGATATTGCATGTAAATTTAACCAAGATAACGCCTGAATCTAGCCTGTTGTATGCACGATTACAAACATTGTTGTATGGCGCATGAAAGATTGCAAGCAATTTCGTTGTTTACGCCTCCTTTGGCTTGGAATCAAAAGAGGGAAAATCTTACGAGCCTGTTGAAATTCATTGTTTTTTAGTGTAGTACAATGCGAACGATTTAAAATATGGTGATTACCATACCTTTATATGGCGTCATTGCCAATGAACATCATTGTGATCATATGAATGATTTTTGCATAGGTGACTTCTTCGGTTCGTCAGTGATTATCTCTTGAATTTCAGGAAAGTTCTCTCCTGATCTTCTGCAAATCTCCCTGCTAACTTTCAGGAAATTTTCTACTAAACTGTTGGCAAGTTGATCTTCTTGGCTACTGAATTTCTTTAAAATTTACACCAGAAAATCCAACTAAACCTTTCAGACTTTCTGGGAAACTGTTTTATTGATTTTTTTGATTGATAGAAGGAGATGTTCGCTCATCACCATGAGGCACCAAGAGTGAACAACAATGTTTTTGGCTAGAATGAAAGATATGAAGAGAAAGTTTTGATAGTTCCGCTAGTGTGTGGCAGGCTTGGAAACATAGCAGGTGTTTTAGGAAAATTGAGCGAATAGGGCATGTGTACAATGGTACTCGAACCAACGACATTTTTGCCTAACATCCCACTGCGGGGTAGGTTAAAGCACGGACTAAGTCCGCCACTTCAACAGGCAAAAATGTCCGGTTGGAAGAACTTTAGTAATCGTCAGTCGGTGCGAATCAAAACAAACCCAAAAAAGGAGAGAGTTCCTCTCCCATGTGCGCATCAGTAAACAGAGTGCACACAATAGATCGCTAGAATAACTATACAAGCCACAGTGGTACATGAGCGTCTTCCAACCGGACATTTTTGCCTGTTGAAGTGGTGGACTAAGTCCGTGCTTTAACCTACCCCGCAGTAGGATGTTAGGCAAAAATGTCGTTGGTTCGAGTACCACTGTACACATGCCCTTTTCGCTCAATTTTCCTAAAACACCTGCTATGTTTCCAAGCCTGCCACACACTAGCGGAATTTTCAAAACTTTCTCTTCATATCTTTCATTCTAGCCAAAAACATTGTTGTTCACTCTTGGTGCCTCATGGTGATGAGCGAACATCTCCTTCTACATGTTTTATTGGGTTTTTTCCTGTACTTAGTTTCTTTCGGAACTTCTGACAAAATTTCTACAAAACTTTCCAGAATTTCTAGAAAAATTTCCTTAAATTTCTGGGAAGTTCTTTCCTGAGTTTCTGAAAGCTTCTCTTCTGAGCTACAGGAAATTTTTCTCCTGAGCTTCGGTGAACTTTGCTCTAGAGTTTATGAGAAATTCTTGCTCGAACTACTAGGAAGTCCCTCCTGTGCTCCTGGAAAGTTTATTTCCGTTCTTCGCAGATGTTTCTTCCCGTGTCCGGGAAATCCTAAACTTCGAGAAAGCTTCTCTAAGGGATTTTCTTGTTATTATCGTACAGATTGGGCCGCATGATCTCACATTGTTATGAAACTTTGTCCACGCATAGGATTCATGGATAAATGATAAAATACAATTTCAAAATTATCAGGGTTGCCAGTTTTCCTGGCAAACGCCAATTGAAGTTTTCTTATTTTTTGAAAATCACTAACTTCGGTAATTCATAACTCATGAACGATTAATCGTAAAACTTTTTTTTTTCAACAGCTCTACTGAAATTTTCTAAAAAATTGGAAAAACTTTGATTTAAAAAAAATTTCTTCAAAATTTTCCACAATGAATTTTTTTTAAGAGCCGGAACAACCATTTTCTGAGCCATGAAATTTTTTGAAAAAACTATTTTCTTGTTTATTAATTCATAAGCTTACATTGGTGAAATTTTGGCGATGAGCTTTTTTTTTGGTTTTTGAGTAATGTTCGAAAAACTATGGGAATTTTTAATGCTCGAAAACAAAAATGGGGATTTTTTATATTATCGTACAGGTTTGGGCCGAAGGGTCTCAGATTGAAACAAAACTTTGCTCACGCGTAGAATTCATGGATATATGAACAAAAACAATATTTAAAAAATCAGGGTTGTCAAAAAAATTTGCTGTGATACTTGAAAAAGCCGGGAAAAACGTTTTCTGAGCCATGAAAATTTTTGAAAAAAATATGTGCATTAATTCATAAGCCTACATTGGTGAAATTTTAGCGATGGAGTTTATTTTTTGTTTTGAATAATGCTCGAAAAACTATGGGCTTGTCACTCGTTTGCATACAAAAATAATAAAAAATCCGAAAAGTGACGTGGACGCGTGGACAAAGTTTAATAACAATTTGAGGTTCGGCACAAACCTGTACAGTAATAAAAAAAATCCCTCTAGCACTTCTGAAAGTTCCAACTACACTTTTAGGAAATCTTCTCTGGTCTCTCCTTCTCATAAACTTCTGAGAAGATCTATCCTGAACTTCTAGGGCGTATCATATTGAGCGTTGTGGAAGTTTCTTCCTAAATTTTTGGAAAAATTCCTTCTTGAACTTAAGGAAGTGCTCTTCCCGATTAATTTCATCCTGAACTTAAGAGAATATTTTTCCTGAACTTCTGGGAGGTTCCATCTTGAATTTCGAGGAAGTCTGAATCTCCAAAAAGTGCCGCAGAATCTCTGGAAAGTTTCGCCTAAACTTCTAAGAAGCCCTTTACTTCGTTCCTAAAAATTTTCCCGAAATTCTGAGAAGTCCTCTCCTGAACTTCTGTGAAGTACGAACTTTGGGGATGTTCGTTCCTAAATTTCTGGAATATTCCTGCTTAAACAACTAAGAGGAGCTCCACATAATTTTTAGAAATTTCTGCCTGGCCTTCGGAAAAGGTTTTGTTTTTCGACGGAGTCTCTTCTTGAACTTCGAGACAGTCTCTTCCTGAAGTTCCTTCAGTTTCTAGTTCCCTTATGAATTTCTAGACAGTGTTACCTAAATTCTGAGTAGTTACCTTCTATACTCCTAGTAATCTATGATCAATGTCATAAACCACGTCGAATTTGTGGGGAAGAGGGTGCAGACCAAAGTATATACTCCATACAAAATGTCATAAAAATGTATCGAGAAAAGTCTACGAGGTGAGAGGGGGAGGTCTAAGATTTTCAAAAATGAATCTACGAGCACAGATAAAAAGAAACATTGAATTTTCTGCGTTATCTAATGCGCATAAAGGAAATGCTAGATTTGACAGAACATAATGGGATGTGTCATGAAAACTTTAGCCAGATAATGCCTGAATCAAACAGATAACGCAAATCTACTAGAATGATGCTTTGAGAAGAGCTTTAGAAATAAAAATCTGAGTTGATTTTCAAATTGTTAATTTCATTTCGGATGTTCTTAGTCCGTTAACTGGGCTTGAGAACCAATGTTTGGTTCAAAAACACAAAAGTAATATTATTCAAACGAAACATTCAATCTTACTTTTTGCCATTCCGACCTAAGGAGGATTGCTAGTCCTAATGAATTGAGCTCTTGGACAATTTCCTACAACTTCTGCTTAACATTAGTTTTGCTGACTCCAGCACCACGAAAACCTTTTCTGATGTACACATTAGTGTTTATCAGTTAGATAACAGACGGTCATTTATTTTGTTTCAAATAGAAGTGGACATTTCTCACTATAAGTGAATTATGTTGATACTAATTCACCTGCAAAACGAAAGGTTTGGTGTATTTCTTGCCATGCTCAGCGAATTTCCACTTACCGATGAAAAACGAGTATCAAAACCAACTCTTACTCGACAAAATGTGACAAATCAGTCAATAGTTTCCGAGTGGTCTCAATTGAGTCGACAGGTTTAACAAAATTTCGTCGATCTCGACATTTGCAATCGCAATAGAAACTTGACCTTGACTCCTATATTTTTCATAAGCCTCAACCAGAGAGATCAGCATTTAAAAGGGGCCTAAAAATAATCACAACTTTTGTTTGGCTACTGTTACTGAGCTACACAAAAAGTTGTACATTTTGGTATTTTAGAAGCCACGACAAGGCAACATTACTAAAAAGGCAACATTGGAAAAAGTTAGAGCAAAATAACTAGTTTTTATAGGCAAACCCTTTCTTTACTAATATAAATTTCTCTCTACAAAAAAAAAGGTAGATTTTTCAATTATATGAAATCATGGACCCCTGGTTTTATTTAACACCATAAGCAGGACTTTACTACTAGGAATAACTTTATGGAAGATAACTTTGCTCGGAAACGACAAACTTTAGCTGAAAATGTCCGTCTAAATTTGTATTCTGGACTAGTGTTCATTGGTGAGTTCATTCCGTTTTAGTTTTTTCACCGGTAGACACGGTTCCTTCCGAAACAATGTTGTTGTATGGAATCAAGTTTGTTACAACAGTGATAGGCATTCTAAGTTATTTCATATCAGTACCCACATGCAAGAGAAAACTTTCCGGTTCTTGGCAGAGTGTTTAATTTGTTTGTGAGACCCACGGAAGAAACTGACATTGAAAGCTATAGCACAGTGGTCCAGAGTGTGAATTTAGCTGGAGAGATACATTTTCAGCCTAAGTTTGAAGTTTAAGAGGAACATTGTCTTGTACAGAGTTGTTTCTAATAGCAAGGCGCATTTTTTTTTTGGTCTGAATAAAAATTAGGGTGGTCCTTATTTTCGGAGAAATCGAAAATCTAACTTTTTTATTTGCAGAAATAAAGGCATCCATACTTCAAAAAAATTGTAGATTAAATAATTACCGAGGGTGGGGGGTTCCACTGCACTCTGCTGTTTTTTTTTTGCCAAAATATGCTGTCTTTTAACGGTCATAACATTTTCTGGTGAAATCGGATCGACTTTTGCAAAGTTGTTTTTTAGAGTCTAAAAAATTTCGCAAAATTGCTTTCGAAACATTTACATTCTAGCTGAGGCAGTTATTGGAGTGGTTCTCAAAATATATCAAAATTTCAAATTTTGATGCCCATTTGTGAAGAAAAATGCAAATCGCATGAGGTCAAAATACAATACTCGTTGGTTTTGGTACCCAAGCTAACGGCAACTGGAATGGAGGACTGAGGCTAAAAATCTCTGTAGACCAGTGTAATTTAAAGCAACATTGATTGAATAAATTTTTCTGAACCTTTAGACCGAATAAAAGCAATTTTCCTAAGGGTGTCCCTTATAAAAAATAATCAACTTTTTTAATTCCAAATTTTTAAGCTTAGTTGTCCTTCCATTGGTTCTAAAAACATAAAATATGCAACTTTTGGTGTACTCAAATCGTATTTCAAACAAAAGTTATTATGGTTATTGTAAACAAAATAGGCCTTTTTCAAATGTTGATTTCTCTAATTGAGTCAAACAAAAAAAATATGTCTCAACAACATTTGAAAAAATTGCTAATATCGCATATCATATTTGAAAACTGGAGATTTGGACTGGAGGTTATTTTTTTAAATTCAATAAAACTCATTTGAAAAGGGCGTAATTTTATAAGAAGATCGTGATTGCTCACTAACGATCGTCAAAAGTTTCATCTTTTTAAGTTCGAAAAATCATCTTAAGACAACTTAGTTACCAAATTCGAAATAAAAAAGTAACAGCACAAAGCTGTTATTTTTTTTGTAGGTACAAAAAAGAAGGACCTTGTAGTTAGAAATAATGTTCCTCCAAAACTTCAAACTTAAGCCGAAAATGATTTTTTCAGCTAAATTCGCATACTGAACCACTGTGCATTGGTTACGAAAGCAATTTCGTTCTTTTGAAATGTTCGAACTGAAATATCAATCTTTCATGGTCAAATCTCAAATGTCGTAAGACAACAAGTAAATCAGGTATATTCCAGATCACTAACCACCCAATTAATCATTAATCCACACAACCCCCTCTGTGCAATCAATTCCTGAACGACTCGCGATAAATCGCTGCATTAACGCCACAAATATTGCCTCAGAAACCTGACCGGACAAATCGAAGCATGATGACTCAGTCCTCAAATTATAATCCTCGCCGTTCGTTGCGCTCGGTGTGTGGCCTCGGTGCGTCATCCAGGGATCTTGCTCGGGCCACGATACATCCAAAGCGATCCTGTGCCATTTTTTTCACAGGCAGCTGCATTCCCCGGCTCACACGCAAATCAAACGACTTCATAATTCGATGATTTATGACCCGCACCGGTTTCGATCAACTTGAGTTCAAAAACTTATCGTTGTAATTTATAGCGAACTGTCGTCGTGCGTTCCCCAGTACAATAGATCATCGATTCCGATTTATGAATGAATGCTTCGTCGAAGTGATGAATGGAAATGCATTTTACGCTATACTTTTTTGGAGTGGAATTCCCCATAAGAACAAGATCACGCCGGAGTGGATGCCGGAATCACTGCCAATCTGGCATGCTTTGCGGTCAATGACACGGAATCTAATAAATCACCATGTAGTTAACCTTACACTGTGATATGTCCCATACCAACTGGACCCATAAATCATCCCGTAGGCAGAATTTGTCTTCAGCAAGCTCCCGCAATTGCAAATGCACCGATTCAAGACAAAAGCAACAAATTAATTTACTACTGTGGTCAAAGACAACTGAGTTCTTCTTCTGCTTTCGGAACAAGACCGTAGGGACAATATTCATAATTTATGGCTGGATCCTCTCGCTGGGTGGCTATTAATAATAACCAACATTGCAGCGGAATAAGTTCCACAACAACCAGCAAAGCTCGTGAGCTTAAGGTCGCGCTGCCCTTCTCGATAGCATCCAACTACTTACTCGAAGGCAACGAACTGGAAAGGAACGCAGTGCACGAAAGCCATCAGCTCAGCAGACACACGAAAATAAGCAATCCCTCAAACAGATTTCCTACACTCGTAAATTAATCAATCCAACGAGCGGTAATAGCTTCTGACAATTGAATGGTAATACATTTGCAACATCTTCCCGAAAGCGCTTCGTTACGACCGACGAACGTCGGACCACCAGGGGGGAAGTTTCGAAGACGATCCGGCACCTAGACCTAGTGCGGAGGTAACACGTAGTTCAACGCTATTAACTCCGTTCACATCTCTCTCTCTCTTTCTCTGTCTATGTGTGCAAATTACCGCAAGCGAATAAGCCTGCTGTTTGCTGACCAGCTCGCTGCAGACGCGAAATGCTCAAATTACTTACTTAGCCGGCGATGGTGCGGTAAGTTTAGTCTCTTAATTTCTAACGAGTCTTCCCTCCGCGCACCGCGCGTCTTGTTGTCTAGGCCCAGGTTGGATTGTACACAACGGCCGATTTAGCCAGGAGGTTCAATTTGCATCTTGCGCGCTTTATTATATTGTCAATTTCGCTAACTGGCACCGGAGTAAGTGATTTGTACTAACAAGACTCGAACACCACCGGGGGTGTGGGGGGATGATTTGGAAAGCCAGTGATTAGGAATAGGTTCAGTCGCATTGGAGTTGGATTTTCACCGGTTGTTTCTTGGGAAATGCTTGGGAGTGATTGATATGTAAATCAGCTGATGGGAAAGCTGGATTGATGGTTTTCAATGAGTTGTTTTTTTTTGCTGTATTTACAATATAATGTTAATCTGTCAACAATGTACACGAGTCGCAGTTTCGCTTACATCTTCCATGAAGGGAACTCAAGTTTTGGATTGCATACCTGAAATGAAAGAAAAAAGATTTTTGTAGGAACGATGAAATACAATTTTGAATGAGTAAATAAACTTGAAAGCAACCCAATTTTAAAATAAGCATAAAGCATACATAAGCGCGCATAAAGCTATTCAAACCTAAATGTCAGATCTCAGCTCTAGGAAAGCTGTTCTAATTGTGAGACCACCAATGCATCGCCAATCAAAGTACCCTTTGACTTTGACAGCAAAATTCGTTGTCAATACATATTGATATGAACCATTGCACAGGAAAAGCTAACCTCACTATTCACCATGAGATAGAAACAGCCATCGTGTTCTCCGTCCTTTTTTTTCACACACAAACTCAAGGGCACCAGTACCTGTCAAATCTGAGGTGTGACGTCAATGTGATTTGGACCATTGCACAGTTGTCCAGAATGCGAATTTAGCGGGAGAGATACACTTTCAGCCTAAGTTTGATGTTTTGGAGCAAAAATTTTTTCCAAAAAGATGCTTCTTTTGGTGTTAATGAAAACTAGGGTGGTTCTTATTTTCAGAGAAATCGAAAGTCTAACGCTAGTTAGAACTTGTTGATAAGGTCATATTGGTCACAGTGGTTCAGAATGCGAATTTAGCTAGAAAATTATATTTTCAGCCGAAGTTTGAGGTTTTGGAGCAAAATATGCTTCCACAAAGTTGTCTCTAATAACAAAGCGCTTCTTTTGGTGTGAATGAAAAATAGGGTGCTCCTTCTTTTCAGAAAAAAATCGAAAATCTATTTTTTTTATTTGCAGAAATAAAGGCGTACATTATTTAGAAAAGTTGTAGAATTAATAACATCAAGCAACTTTGATGGTACTATTTCCTGTACCTTTTGAGATGACCGACTTAGAGCATTTTTTCCGGTGTCCCGTCAGAAAAACAGTTTTTCCTGTAACTTTTTTTTTCAAATTTGCCAACAACTTGTCTTCAGATGATTTTTAAAACTTGAAGAGATAAAAGTTTTGACGTATAAATCTTGCAATGTCTCTTACCGTTAGCGAGTAATTAACGATTTCCTTAGAAATTTACGCCCTTTTCAAATATGTTTCTCCAAATTTAAAAAAAACATTGCCTATCTTCAGTTTTCAGACATTATATGCAATAATAAAAATAATTTCAAATGCTGTTACAAAATATGTTTTTGGTAGGCCCCAACTAGAAAAACCAACATTTGAAAGAGGCCTATTTTGTTTACAAAAAGCATAATAACTTTTGTTTGACATACGATAGAGACAATTTCAGTACAATAAAAATTGTAACTTTTATTGTTCTAAAATCAATGGCAAGACAACTTAGCTGAAAAATTTTAAATATAAAAGTTACAGCAAAATAACTGATTTTTATAGAGACACCCTAAGCTACGTAAGAAAAAATGTTCTAATTCGGTCATATCAAAAGGTACAGGAAAAATTATACCATCAAAGTTGCTTGAAATTATTTATTCTACAACTTTTTCGAATAATGTATGCCTTTATTTCTGCAAACAAAAAAGTTATATTTTCGATTTCTCTGTAAATAAGGACCACCCTAGTTTTCACTCACCTCAAAAGAAGCGCCTTGCTATAGGAAACACCTTTGTGGAAAAAAAAGTTTGCTCCAAAACTTCAAAATTAGGCTGAAAATTTATCTTTCCAGCTAAATTCGGAACTAAATATGGAAACATTCGGCTGGTTTACTGGGGATCAGGAGATTTAGGCAAATCTTCCGGGGAGAGGATACATTTTACTAGGGCAATGTTGATAATAATTCTGGGGGAAATAGATATTTTGTCCCCTTGACGTAGCGCAAAATCCGCTTCGAATAAGTGCAGCGAAGATCCGTCAGACAACTTTGATATTGGCTACAAAAGTTTACAGAAGCTTCCAAATCCTGACGGATCGTCAACGCAGCGTAGGTCAAACACCCTATCAACTCCCTGTAGGGTTGGCTTGTTCGATCCTTCTCTTCACCGCGTGGAAGCTTCAAGCTATTTTCCATCGGAGTTGAAACCGTGTTGCAGTCTTCCATCTTGAACCGATTTTTTTCGAAATACTGCTTCTGGCTGATACGCATCACTCCAGTTTTGATCAACGCGCCTGCCGAGGAAACATTTTGAGGGTTATTCCGAGAGTCGAAGTGACGTTTGTCACTTGGTGAAGTGAGAAGAGTCACCTGCAGTGACGTGACTCTTCTGGGTAAATCAAATGGAGAGTCACGTCACTGCAGGTGACTCTTCACATTTCACCAAGTGACAAACGTCCCTTCGACTCTCGGAATAACCCTCTTTACCTCCCCAGCATCAGTCTTTCACCGCCTTTCACCAGCTTCAGTGACGTACCAGCGATTATGATATCGTCACCATTGATCACCATGATCACTGTTCCCTCGGTGGTCTTCAAGGCGAACAGGTACTGATCGTTCATGCTCCTTGCAAACTTCAGTTGACGCTCCACAAATGAATGAAACCGCTCGTTCCAAGCTCGCGATGCCTGCTTGAGCCCGTAAAAGCACTACATATGACATACTAGGTTCGAACCAGCTTCGAAAACTTCGGGCTGGACCATAAAGGTTTCCTCCTGAAGCTCTCCATGTCCATTTGATGGATGGCCATCTTCCATGATTCGCCACCGCCAACACGGTTTGCGACAGGTGAATAGGTTTTACCGTAGTCAAAGCCTCGACGTTGGCGAAAACCACGAGCCACTAGACGAGCCTTATATCGATCTGGCTGTCCGTTGATCCCACGCTTTATCCGGCACACTCACTTGCAGATGATGGGAGTCCTACCTTCAGGTAACTTCGTCAAAGTCCACGTTTAATTCTTCTTCACAGAAGCCATCTCGTCATTCACTGCCTCCTCCCATTTCGGTCAATCCTTCCGCTTTGGAGCCTCCGCCAAGGAATTGGGCACGTGGTCAACGTACCCCGTCGCGACATCATATCATAGTCCTTGTGCCAGGCAGGTGCATTCCGTTCCCGCTGTGGCCGTGAGTCCTCCTGTGGTTGCGGCTGACCTTTAGGCCCATCACCTGGACCACCTTCAGCGTCGCTCTCTTGGATCAAACTTCCGAATTCCTCTTCAGACTCTTTTGCAGATGCTTCGTCATCGCTATCAGCCGACTCATCATCATTAACGGCTGACTCGTCCTCCGCAGCCGGACACAGGAACACATCCGAGTTATCAATCCGTCGATCGTCCAGTTCATCGCCTCGTACACTACATCCCGTGCGTCTACAAACCGCTGCAACTTCTCGCCACACACGCGCTAGCCGTTGTGGGTGTAGCCTACGAACATTCCCTTCCACGCTTTGGCATCCATTTTCTTCCGATGCTCTTTCGGAACATGTACGCAAGCACTGCAGCCAAACGGATTGGATCGCCCTCGACGGGCTACGGTTTAGCAAAAACGCCGCGGTTAGGATCGCTTGACCCCAAAACTGCTTGTCAATACCGCAATCCTGTAGCATCGAGCGGGCCTTCTCCACCACAGTGCGGTTCATCCACTTGCTCACCCCGTTCTGCTCGGACGTTGTTTACGGAGCCGTTCACTCCACCTGGATACCATTTCGCTTGCAGAAACGCTCAAATTCCTTTCTGCACTTTTCGACACCGTTGTCGAATCGAAGGCGGCTTATCTTCTGTCCAAATTTTGCGGCCACTAAAGCTTCAAACTTTCGGAGCTATTCGAACACTTCATTTTTCGATTCGATCAAGAACACCATCGCGAAATGTGATCAGTCGTCGATAAAAGTCAAGAAGTATTTTACACCATTCAGTCCGACTAGCATCACTGGTCAACAAACGTCCGAGTGGCACGTGCTGGAGTACCTGCCCACGATCGATTTTCCGTCCTTCGCGATCGCTACCTCCACCGGATCTCGTAGCCGATGGAGCTCCTCAAAAAACCTCTTATCGTTCACGGGGTGATCTGACCATCCAGAGTCGATGTACCACCGAATTATCCGGAGCTGCGATTCCCCTGTTCACACCTACAAAACACACACCGCCTCCACTGGCCAGGTGCGCTTTCGACTTCCTATCTTCCGACTTCTCCTTCTTCCGGACTGAACACACGGACAGCTTGTGCTCATCCTTCTTACAACCGAAACACTTTATCGTCTCCTTCCGCGGCTGCTGTTTCGATCCGGCAAAAGATGTCTACTCGTTACTGGGGGTGTACAACTCCACACCTTCCCGTTTCGTCTCCTCGTCCAGAAGCCGACACCTGACGAACTCTAGGGAAAGCTGTTCTTCCGGCATCGTCTCGAGTGCCGTCACTACGGTGGAATACGACGATCCAAGTCTCAGCACCAAATGACAGATGACGTCGACTTTCGTTTACAGCCTTAAAGCGACTTACATCTCTCGAGCCAATTCGTTCCTCTTCTTGATCACGCAACCACTTCGAAATCACAACTACCGAAACCGAAAAAACGTTCAGGGTCCAAAACGGTTTTCGCATGGCCACAGAATAACCGGAATAAAACGCGAATTTACAGCGAGAGAAAAACAACGTGTTGAATTTAATCGAGTTCACTTTTGTTATGATGATGACAACATTACAGTAATGGATACGAGAAAAGTGACACCAGAGTGGCATTGATGGAAATGATAGTAAACACTACTTGCTAATAGGGGTTGCCTCCTTACACATAGTTTACAGCTTTTTGACAATCCTATGCACTTCTCGGCATTTATATGAATATTTATGTCAGAACTTATATAAGATTCTTAAAATTGAACGACCTCGTTAAAAATTATTTTCTGAATTAATATACACCTCGAAATACGAAGATTGGGTGGATTTTGCTTTGCGAAAGTTGAACAAAGTTATTGGAAGTTTCAAGATAATCATGAAGATTGTTCGCTCTCTTTTTAGAAGAGAAGTGGGGGAACTTCAGAGAAGTCCATTTGAATTGCCGAAAAATTCTCAACGTATCTGGAAAATTGGTTGAATTTCCAAAAAGTTTGGAAGTCCATGGTATCATCCATGGAACAGGAACAACTTCCTGGAAATGACCGAGAATCTTTGAGAATCACAATTAGCTTCCCATTTGGACTTCCAGTAGGCACATCTTTCATGACTGAAAGCAGCGTTTCACAAATATTTTAACAATTTACGAGAAATCAAAAAAAGGTCTGGGAAGTAGTTCGAATAACTTTTAATAAGTTGGTGGGAATTCTGTGAAATAAATAGTATTTCCGAGTTGTGATAAACCTTACAAGAACTTTTAAGAAGCTCCAAGATTGTGATCCGACAGAAACTCCGCGAAATTGATAAAACATTAAAAAGTATAATGTAGAAGGATATGTTCCCTTATCATGAGGCACCAACAGTGGACAGTAAGGTTTGCTAGAATGAAAGATATGAAGAGAAAGTGTTTAAAGTTCCGTCAGTGTACGGTAGAATTAAAATTGAATAGAAATATTGAAAAGTCAGCGAATGTCATGAATACTGTGGTACTCGAACCAAAGACCTTACTTTTACCTAACATCCCACTGCGGGGTAGGCAAAGACACGGGCGAATCCACCACCTCAACAGGCAACACTTTCTTTTCATATCTCTCATTCTAGCAAACATTACTGTCCACCCATGAGGCATCAATAGTGATGAGCGAACATCTCCTTCTACATCATTATCGTTACTCCACGTACGGAGAATACAAACATAACAATGATAGTATTGAAAAATTAGTTGGTTTCTGATTCTTGATTTGGCTCGGTAACGTTCTTAAAACGTTAGTACCTGAAGCTTCTGGGATGATCCCTGAACTATTTGTAAAGTTTTTCGAGCTTCTAGAAAAATCCCAAAACTCCTATGGAGCTCCTTGAACTTATGTCAAAATCCTTGGAATGTCTCCTAAACATTTGAGAATGCTTAAAAAATCCTTCGAAGTTTCCGGAATTTGTGAAATGTTTTCTGAAATCCTGGAAAGCTCCCCGATCTTTACTTCTGAGAAGTTACATGAAGTTCTCTGAATTTCTAAGAAGATTCGCTAACTTTTGAAAAGCTTCATGAATTTCTGAAAAATTTACTGACCATCTGGGATGTTCTTTAATTTTCTTGAAAGGTCCATGAACTATTGAGAAGTTGCCTGAAATTCTGGGAAGTTCTCTGAACATTTTGGGTAGCTCCATACTCTTCTGCAAAATACCCAAAAATGTCGAAAAGTTTTCTAAAATTCTGGGAAGCTCCCTGAGTTTCTGGTTGTCTACCTGAGCATCTGAGGGAGAGTCGCAAAACTTCTGGGAAGTTTCCTGAATTTCTAAGAAGTATCCTGAATTTCTGATAAGTTTCTTGATTCTTGAGGGATATTCACTGATTTTTTTTTTTCAATTTTTTGGGAAACATTTCTGTTTATCAGTTTTTTTGCCTCTTCCGGTGTTTTGGGATTCAAATACAATGGGCCGTAAGACTTCAGGATAGCTTTGCAAAAAAATCCTCAAGGTAAGCAGGCTGGTTGACTCTCCAATACTCATATTTTTGTTGAGAGCTGAGAAACCAACATCCGTAAGGTTGTAGTGCACTTCTTTAACAGGCTCAGCCTGACTTTGCCAGCTGCATCGCAACTTTGCTAGAAAAAGTCATCAGATGACTCTAAAGGGTGTTTCGTTCAAAATTTGGTCGACTTAAACTTGACGCACTTCCTTTCGTCGTGCATTAAAAAAAAGTTGCCCGCTGTTTCGAGCGGAACCCGAACCTCTCCGTCCGAGATGTTGCAAAGAAGCTGGGAATGGTGCCTTCAACCGTGGATAGAGCTGAAAAACGAGCTGGACTGTCGACTTACAAGAAAGTGATGATTCCGAATCGCGACGATAAACAAAACACGTTGCGTGGTACAAGACGATGAAACTTACGTCAAGGCAGACTTTAAGCAGCTTCCTGGGCAGGAATTTTATACGGCAACCGGACGGGGAAAGGTTGCAGATATTTTCAAGCACATTCAACTGTCAAAGTACGCGAAGAAATATCTATTATGGCAGGCCATCTGTACCTACATTGCGAACGGAACCATTAACCAGGAAATTTATCTAAGCGTGTGCCTACAAAAACGTCTACTGCCTTTCCTGAAGCGACAAAATTGTTCCGTTCTATTTGGGCCGGATTTGGCATCTTGCCATTACGGAAAAAAGGCCATGGACCGGTATGCTGCCAAAAACGTTCAAATGGTGCCCAAGAACAAGAACCCTCCCAACACGCCAGAGCTCCGACCAATCGAACAATATTGGGCCATCGTCAAGCGGAACCTTAAGAAGACTCAAAAAGCTGTCGTGAGTGAGAAATAATTCAAGGCGAATTGGCGTTCTGCGGCAAATAAAGTGAACAAGGAGACTGTACAAAATCCAATGGAAGGTGTGAAACGAAAGACCCGACAATTCGCATTCGTAAAAAAGGAAGCTTAGCTGAATATTTCTCCTGTACTCTATATTAACTGAACTTGAAAAAGAAAATAAAATGACTTATTGATAAAAACATTGATCGACTCACACACATAACTGTTTGACCAAGTTTTGATCGGAACAACCTTTAGTTGTCGCGAAATGTTCAGGAAAATCTACCTTGGCATGAGGAAATAACGCAGAAAGTGCTTCTCGTCGTAGGTTGGACTTTCGCTAAAGAAGTCCTGGAACAGCTTCTGATGACCGGAACAGAAATCATGATCGAAGTTGAGGCGTCTTCCATGACATGACCCTCTCCGTTTCGACTCTAGTTTTTCCACTGCCAAATTACATATCAGCATTATCTAATGTCGTTTAAATGAAGTGCATATTCACGACCTCACCTTCAGCTCAACGAAAGATTCTTCGTCGTCTGAACGATGCACTACTGGCACTAAAAAATATTTGGTCAAACCAATCCATGGCAAAATGGTTTGCGAAAACTCGGCAATCTCTGAAAAAAAAGCTTCTGATCTCTGATGTTGAATGATTGCCAGGATGATAGGTGTTAGCGGGTTAAACAACAAGAAATACAACACCGGTGCGGGGAACGCAATGTTGGTATATTTTAGATGGTTCTATTCAAGTTTTGCTGATGCAAATCAAGTTTAGAGTTCTTCCAAAAATAGACCACCGCTGAAGATGCCCTAATGCTCAATTATCGACCAATTTATGATTTCGCTGTCAGTAGAGACATTCATCTTTGTTTAATTTGGATTTACAGTCTTCAAAATGGCGTCACGAAAACAGAAAGTGCGAAATCTAGTCATAGCTAAAAAAACCCAAAACGTTCTCTGAAAACCGCTGCGAATTTGGTCGGTGTGTCACAGAAAACAGTTTCATATGTTTCTGAAAGTTTCTGCAGACCAAACCAGTCCAAAGAAAGCCGATTAAGCAGCCGAAAGAGGGAATTCGCCTAAAACAAGTCGAGAAAGATGTACTGGAAGTGTATTAGTGCACGACACTGTCAAAATAAACAATATAAGTAGTTGAAATTAAATGGAAATACCAATCTTTCTTCTAATTTTCTAGTTTTAAAATACATACATTCGTGAGCTTCTTAACAATTGAGTGATCGAACGCATTACATCAGCAATTCCGCCAAATTGATTAAGATATATAAACGTTTCGGATGAATGTTTCTCACAAACTGATTTATTTGACAGTGTTACCAGCGAAGCTCATCTTCAATCCAATTAGAAAATGTCACTCGATCAATCTAGCAACCTTCTGTTATTCAACCTAAAAATTCAACGAAATAGAGTTGACATCCGGAGCAGCGGTGACCATCAAATGGAGACCACCCGAGAGATGCCCATCCCCGTGGCCTGCGGTTCATATCTTTACGAGGTGTGAAGCCAAAATGGAATCCGCGCACGAGTTCCATTCCACGCCTAATCGTAACATATGGCCCCGTGGCCGCCAAACAACACTGGAACTGATCTAGCTCCCACGTATCCTTCCCCATCGTTGGCCCTGACCGAATGCGCACATTAATGCTTATCGATTCCCTCGAGACGCAGTTTTGAAGCGACGGAAAAATCGATTACCAAAGGCTTTTCCAATCTTAAAGTCCCGTGAGCTCAATTTACATAAAATTATCTCCCCGTGGATGATTAACGAAATCGACTGTGAATGAGAGACACCAATGGAGTGCGTGGAGGAGGTGATTTGCGAGGCTCTGGCCGGTTTGACTCATCATCCGAAGTCTATTAAGACGCTCGAAGCTGAATATGCGATTATGACTTTATTTGGAGGATTTATGAGGCGTTGGACGACGTGCTAGGAGAACCATGATCCTCGCTTTATACGATCGAGTGGGTTTCCGGTTGTGGTTATTAAAAATGCGATTATTCCACAGTCTTCCAATTCAGTCCGTTGGTTTGAGGATAACCGTTAGTCTTAAAATTCAATTTCATAATTCAATCTTCAAACCCTAGAATGCATCCAATGTTCATTCATCTAAATTCATTACTTGAAACTATGTCTGCCTGTTTTGGCCCAAATATGGGACGCAGATCCGACCACCCATCGCACTCCCAGCATCCACACTCTGCCTCGCGAGATCCGAAGCAACCACCGCCGTCATCCACCAAGCCGCTGAGCAGCTGAGCTTGATCACTAATTAACTCATTAACATTTCTATTTTCTACCATGCCGAAGTCGAACGGCGGCTTTTTTGGTCTCTTCTTCCTCTTCGTCAGAGTCGGAGATGTCACGATGTCAGGTTGCTCCGGATAGCAGCCGTGCGTGCGATTGTGTGTATGTTTTTGTTTCGAGGCGCATACCACCTCCTGCGGCGATCTTCCAAAAGGAGCAAGATCAAGAAATGGAGCTACTGTTTTGCCTCTTCTCAGTATCGGGATCTCGCTGGAATCCAGAAGTGCCACCCAGCAGCCACTTTCGGTTGATGCGCCGGCGGTGGCGGCGGTGGCGGCGTCGACCTCTCGATCGCTCGGCGGAATATCATACGGAACGGGTGGGATTGTTTGTGTGAGGAGAGTTTTGTTTTGTTTATCAACACAATCGAGAATCACTTACACTGGATGTGGGAATTCTGACGTGAGAGTTTCAATTCCGTCATTGTCAGTGCGTTTTTTCGGAAGGATGCACTTCGGTGCTTGTTGTGTTTTTTTTTTGCGACCACATTTTGGAAGGGAATTCCTGGGAAGTGATCTTCCGAAGCAGACATTTAGGTATTTGCTGTGCATTGGAATGAGGTTGGTTCCAGGCTTGATTGAGATCCGGTTTGGGTTCCGAGGAAAATCGTTGCGATGGCAAGTATTTGAAATACTTGTTTTGCTGGCAACTGGATTCATGTATGATAGCAGATGAAATGCAATCCGACATAGAGTTTTTATAATAGCCAATGTTGTAAACGTAAACCAAGGCATCTTCCGCAAAATTCTCGAGAATGCCAACTAAATCATAGTGAATTACCACGACGATTGTAAAGAAGGGGGATTCCCCGTTATACTATAAGTGGTAGTTAACTTGAGAGAGTTTGTATTTTCAAGAAATTTGCGGAAGAAGCCGTTGTTTACGTTTGCAACATTGGCCCTTATAAAAACTCTATGTCGAATCAACCTTAACCGAGATCAGTTCTCATTTAAAACTTTGGGCAGCTTTGAAAAAGGTTTTATTTAAATTTTAATTTATTTCGATGCGTTGTAAAATTATTTATTTCTTTTTATTTTGCAGGTAACGCAGCTGCACGCGTCAAAATCTCTATGCTGAGCCTTGGATAAAATAGATAGTCCTTTAGGCAGTTATAGGCAGTTAGATAGGCAGTTCACCTCAAAATATGTTAAATAGCTCGTATGTCAAGCGGTTTGGTTTACCTAGCGCTGCGTCATCATTTCAAGATTCTTTGATATGTAAGTTTTAATTTGATTCTTTCCAAGTCATCAAGTTCATCCAGTGTTGTAAAATATTTTATCAATCTGTTGTCCTATCATATCATTATATTGTCTTGTTGTGTAATGGGTTTGTTTATAAACGTAGTTGTTTTTGCTGAGGTTTGTTATGTTGCAGAGGGTGTTCCGATCAAAATTTGGTCAAACAGAAATGTATGTATCAAAGTTTTTGTTCATAAGTCAAATTTTTTTCCCTTTTTCAAATTCAGTTAATACAGAATACAGGAGAAATATTCAGCTATGCTTTCTTCTTACCGAATGCGCATTGCCGAGTCTTTCGTTTAACACCTGCCATAAGATTTTGCCTTGAACTGTTTCTCGCTCACACCAGCTTTTTGAGTCTTATTAAGGTTCCGCTTGACGATGGCCCAATATTGTTCGATTGGGCGGAGCTCTGGCGTGTTGGGAGGGTTTTTGTCTTTGTGCACCACTTGAACATTGGTGGCAGCAAACTACTCCAATAGCCTTTTTTCCATAATGGCAAGATGACAAATCAGGCCAAAATAGAACGGAGCAATTATGTCGCATCAGGAGAGGCAGTAGACGTTTCTGTAGACACTCGCTCAGATAAATTTCCTGGTTGACGATCCCGATTGCAATGTAAATGTTGCTCGTCAAGCCACAGGTACAGATGGCCTGCCACACCAGATATTTCTCCGCGAACTTCGACAGTTTAATATGCTTGAAAATATTTTTCCACCTTCTCCGTCGGGGTGCCATATAAAATTCCTGTCCAAGAAGCTGTTCAATGTCTGCCTTGACGTAAGTTTCATCGTCCTGCACCACGTAATCAAACTTCGTCAGCATCGTCGTGTACAACTTTCGCCATCGTGCTTATCGTCGCGATTTGGAGTCACCACTTTCTTGTAAGACGACAGTCCAGCTCGTATTTAGCTTTATCCACGATTGAAGGCGCCACTCCCAGCTTGTTTGCAACATCTCGGACGGAGAGGTTGGGATTCCGCTCGAAACAGCGGACAACTCTTTTTGTCATCCGTGTGGCCTCCTGCTTTCGATTTCCCCGATCCAGCTTTCCTGGTTGTCGACAAACGTTCACCGAATACTTTCAATACATTGGTAACAGTTGATTTAGACACATTCAACCATTTCACCAACTTAACGTTTGGATTTTCGCCATGCACGTGCAAAATTTTGATGTGTTGCTTCTCTTTCTTCGATGACATTTTGATAACTGGAATGCATGATGCTACACACATCTTCAAAATGAGGGGTGTGCAAATTTTTTAATGCACGATGAAGGGAAGTGCGTCAAGTTTAAGTCGACCAAATTTTGATCGAAACTCCCTTTATACTAGGCCCGCATCTGTGTAACGTCCACTATGGTTGAGTAACAAATGCTGCAGCCAAACCTGAATGTCCTGTAAGAATACTTCACTGAATGGAAGATCTATATCAGCGCAACGAAGACCCAGGTCATCTTCTTTCCATACTCCAAATCTCCAACACTTGTTCCGCCTGATGATTGTAAAATTAACTTTAACAACACAACTATGGCTAGCTATTCAGCCTGGGGAGCCAGTGTCTAATCATAACTCAAGGACCAATGCAAAATTCCCTAGATAACCTATCTTCTTGGACTAGAAATCTAGGGATCGAATTCTCATTGACGAAAACTGAACTTGTAGTGTTTACTGGAGAGCGGTAGCCAGACCGATTGCAGCTTAATCTTTTAGTCAGAAACATCACCCAATCGTTGTCTTTCAAATGCCTTGGGATCTGGTTTGATTCAAAGCGCACTTGGAATGTTCACATTACGTATTTGAAGCAAACATGCCAAAATAGGATCAACTTTCTTCGCTATATAAAACAAGAATTCTATCAAAGTATGGCTCTTTTCGCTTTCCCTCGGCAAAAAAAAATCACCTTATAAAATTGGAACGACTTCAACATCGTTGTCTGGGTATTGCTCTTGGCTGTATGCACTCAACGCATAACATGGATCTTGAAGTTCTGGCAGGAGTGAAACCCCGCCATAATCGGTTCTGGTAAAGAGACTGGAATATACAAAGATACGCCATCTGGATCGCTATAAGAATATAAATCATCTAGCAACCACGTTACACGATACGCACATCACTGGCATTGTTCGAAACTTTGCTTGACTTTTGTTTTGATTGCGTTTGAACCATTTTTTTATTGTTGGTTTTATATGACGTTTTGTTCTTTCAATAATTTCTATAGTTGAAGTTCATACGCACTATTTCCTGAACTCTCACGATATCAAGAATAAATTGATAAGAAAATTTGCTCTATTTAGGTTGAAAACGTAAGTAGCGCTAAAATGTCGAAAAAATAAATTTGATAGCAAGTAAATGGCCCTGTAAGAACCGTTGAATTATCATTGATACGTAGAACATATGTACTCATAAATATAAGATTTAAGTATATTATGTGACCTGCACTCAGCTAACTAAACTTTCGATATTCATAAGGTAGCATTATGATTATTTGCTATAAGAAATCAGTATGAATTTCTTAAATTTGTCTTATGAAATATAATAATGCTGACAACAAGAAAAATATGAAGCAACCCAGATTCGAATCTTGAACGTTGAGGTCATGGGTCAAGTTACTTGCCCACTAGTATATATCAACACTTGTGTATAGGAAAGCTTAAAGGCATACAAGAACAACGTCGTATGATTCAAAATTCATTAATGAGCCAGCCTTATGAAATTCCAAAACAACGTACACAGGTTGAACCTTATGAAATTCTTAAGTTCATTTGCCTGAGTGTGAAGAACTAAATAAAACTTACTGCAAATACTTTCCCTCATTACCGACTACGCTATCCGAGACACCTAACAATACTTCCCACAATTTTAAAATCAAATTTGCTGATTGACAGGTTTCGTGTTCGTTTTGAATGACACTGACAGATAAATTGGAATTCCAATCAGAACATGGCGCCTCTTTGTATATTCCAGTCTCTTTAGGTTCTGGGAGCTCTCGCTCGGAATATTAATCAAATCAACCATAACTTTTCAAACGGACGTATGTCGCAAATGTTAACAAATCGAGTTTTGCATTCTATCCTGCCATCAATAACACGCTTAATGTAGTAGCAATTGCCAAATATAGTATCAAAATTCAGTAATGTGCGCCAAATTTCTCATGCGACCTATCTGATACTTTTAATGTTGAGCAAATAGTTCAGATACACCACACAACAAGCCGACGTATCTGCGCTTAAACATATAACCGGTGTATCTGACATGACGCAAGTGCTAAATCGTTCTAAAATACCGACGTATTCAACCGGTGTATGATACATTCAAGATGTCACACCGACGTATCTTACATTGTGTATGTTTATGGTAAGGAGGAAAAATGGTGTATGTGATAATGTTCTCAAAAATAGTGCGAAAGAGAATGAAAAACAGATTTTTTATTACTTTTCATATGATTTAACCATGATAGAATCAACAGATCGAATAAAACTTGAAATGCAGTTAAGTAGGATTCAATGGAACCATCTGAAAATTCTACCTTATTTTTTTCAATTCCTACCAAATGTTAGGTACGTCTATGTGAAAAATTACACACAATCTTGAATTATGAGAATTTTCCACCAATACATATCATCGGATATGTGTCTTCGGTACTATACTCCAGACCGTGCTCATTTCACCTATAGCAGTTCCTCATAGACTCCGGAACAACTTCGTTCTATAATAATTCCATATATTTTTACTGAAAAGTACCAACACCTCAATTCTGAAAAAAGGTTATTCACAGATGGGTCTCGCCTCAATGGATCCACTGGCTTCGGAGTCTTCAATAAACAATCTAGCACCTTCCACAAACTTCAGGAAACTTGTTTTGTTCTGAGTGCATTGCTTGAGCTGGCAGCAATCAACGGACAGCCTCAGTTCGATTGAAGCTCTTCGGTCGATGAAACCTAGTAGATACTCATCTTATTTCCTTTAAAAACTAAGGGAACAGATCAGTGTGCTGGTCGAAAGATCATATTTCATCACCTTTGTATGGGTCTGTTCACATTGCTTAATCCCAGGCAATGAGAAAGCGGACTCGCTAACAAAGGTGGGCCCCCGGGAAGGCATCTGGTATTATAGACAAATTTCACACGATGAATTTTATCATTTAGTACGTCACAGAACCACGCGAAATCGAGGACGGCTGTTACATTCTATCATTCCGATTGCTTCATCAAGAGCGTGACTTGACGCCGCCAGAACAGGACATTTAAAACCCTAGAGACCCAAGGAAGACAACCTTATATTCTTATCAGAGATGTGTTGGGATCTCCGTGACCTTTGTTATTTATGATTGATTTATGTGCTTCTAGCATGTGCTAGTAAAAGAGTTTTAATCTGCTTGTGTCTTTTTTTTTGCTTCATCTATTAGTTTGTGTTATTCTTGTTCCGTCATTTTAAGGACTCTCATCGTCGCCCAATGATAACAACAACTTGCCGATCACAAAAAGGGAGCCTTCACCAGATCACACAAAGTCCTGGTGCTGGCGACAACTATCTGATGATACTAAAGAATCCCAAAAATGTCACCTATTTTAACCTTGGGTAAACCACGAGTAAATGGTCCAGGTCCTACTATGTAATCATAGTTTTAAGTCATTATCAAAGTCATTGAATTTTTTAATAAATGAACTAGTTAAAAAACAAAGCTATGGATTGGGCCAATTCAGCTGTCTTACTTGGCGTTTCTTGAAGATCAATTTCAGATTAAAGTTAGCCTTGAATTTTCATTAGAGTTTAATTCATAATGTTTCAGTTCACCACTTTGACTGTTTCAGGGACCGCTAACGATATACCACTTAGGATGCTCATAGATACCCAAGCAACACACAAGTATTATTACGGTTAAAAATATTTTTATATGACTAGATTTGGTTTTAAAGAAACTTACTCAACATAAATTCAAGAAGATGTGTTACTCGCGTAGTGCCCAAGTTGATGAATCTTAATCTTAATTTCTAGTAGACTGATGACAATACAATCCATATAGCATAAATCCACATTCCGATCCACATTTTTTTCTCTAGTTTATGAAAACCAACAAGACCACCTATTTCATTAAGTGCCTATAATTGTCAAAGTGATGAACAAAAAATTGTGATTTAAATACGAATGAAAATTCAAGTTCGAAATAGGTTAAAGTCAAAAATTTAGCTCAATCGATTCACGAGTAATCGAAACACAAGTCTCCAAACATGATAATTTTATTTTACTACCGCGCTTATTATTTTGTTAACCACTGTATAATTTTACACATTATGATGTAATGTTATATTTAGGTTTTTTCATTAGGTACTACAATCGAGAGATTTTCTCCGCTGACTTCTTCATTCATTACAGCGCCATTGTAAAACTACAAGGACTTTAGTATAGATCGAAACACTAGGTGTGGCAGCATACTCTACAAATAGTAGAAGAAAAACGTAAAAGTGATTGGTTTATGAATGAAAGAGAGCGAGCCCGGAGAGTCTCTCAATTGTAGATTCGCCCTAATGAAAAAAAAACCCTAGAAATAAGCGAATAATTTCTGTAGGGTCCAGGAGACCCGAGGCAATTTTTTTCTTCAAAAAATAAAATAAAGCCTGTCCACGTTAAATTTTGGACACATATCTTTCAGTGTAGTTTTTAAATTATTTCGCGGATAACTGAAACGGTTCACTTATATGACAGCTGAAACTCTCCACTTTATTTCGTGGTACAACATGTTTACATTCTTGTTATATTCAGTAAAATGGCGTAAAATCAAGTGGAAGGGCGCAACGCATTGTGCACAAAAGGAAGCCAAATCCAAAATTATTGGTACGCAATCTTGTCAATAAACTAAAACTACCGAACAGTACCGTCTTTTGTGTTTTTAAATCGTTTAACCAGCGCATAACTGTAGATCAGAAGGTAGGAAGTGGAACAAATCGAAAAGTTCGCTCCCGAAAAATGGACACGAAGTTGGTAGCCATTCTTGAGAAAAATCCTCGCAAAGTTGGGAAGACAACATCATACGTACAAAAGGTGACGCAGAGACAAGGACTAAAGACGTACAAAGTGAAAAAGGTGCCCAACCGTGATGACAATCAAAATTCCACTGCAAAAAGTCGTGCTGCGGAGCCTTACAAAAATAATTTGCAAACACTTTCTTGTAACATAATGGAAGACGAAACTTACGTAAACGAGGACTTTAAACAGCTTCAAGGACTGGCTTTTAAACCGCAATACAAATGAACGCCATTGCCGAGCATTTCCGTACAAAGAAGGTGCCCGAATTCCCGAAGAAGTATTTGATTTGGCAGGCCATATGTAGTTGTGGACGAAAATCTAAAAGTTTCGTCTCTATCGGCACCATTGATAGGATGTGTACGAAAGAATGTCTGCAAAAGCGGTTCCTATCGGTTATCAGAAGTCACGACTCTCCAGCTTTGGTTTAGCCTGATTTGGATCTTGTCACTAAGCGAAACCCGTCCTGGAATGGTATTAGGTACAAGAGGTCAAATACCAGCCAAAACAGCCAATTCACCAAATTGTCCAGATCTTCGCCCAATAGAGAAGTACTGGGCTCTAGTTAAGCGGAAATTCTTCGAAATTAGAAAGAAAGCAAATGATTCCGATGATTTCAAGAGAAGATAAAGAATCATCACGGCGGGTGTATCTGAGAATATCGTACAGAACCTGATGGCGGGTGTTCCAAAGATAGAAGGATTGACATCTTAATCAACTATTTCTAATGTAGATATATCTCTATTATTGTGATATAAACAATCGGTTCAGTTGAATTATTTGTATTATTTGTTTTGCTGCTGCTACATTGGTGTCCGCAATTTAACGTCGATAGGCTTTACAATATTTCCTAATACACTTTTTCTTTTCGAAAAGGTCGTCTAACTACGCCACAGATATTACGAATGTATTGGTCTACGTGTATACGTGCCATTTTAGCTTGTTTTCATTCAGTGTCTGATTATCTTTAGAGGACAATGGAGCTATTTCCTGATACGGTGGTTCAAAATCTTTGAAAAGCATGATTTCGTTTCGATATCGAACCTTCAGAAGGTTCCGTGGCACTTCCTCATTGGGTGGACACTTCCTCACTTGACCTACCTCGCTCGGTGAGTAATGCCTGAACGATTAAAATCGTCAGGGAGCGGGTCCAGTAAAAATCTCAGCAGAAACTGCTGTTATCTGAATGTATCGGAACCGTTCATGCACAACATTCTGAAAAACTGATTCAAAAAACGAAAAGTCTGGTTTTGAGCCTAACACTAGATATTTTTACAGAAATCTGTAAAATTTTACCGACTCAACGCAGAACGTTCTAATCAATTTAACGATTTTGGTAAAATTTTACCGAAATCCGGTAATTTTTTTACAGAAATCGTAAAATTTTACCGAAATTCGTTAAATCCATTACGAACGTTCGCGTTGAGAATTCGGTAAAACTTTACAGATTTCTGTAAAAAAATCTAGGTGTGTACTTTGAAGAAAAGGCTTAAAAGAGCGAGTCTTATTTCATCGCGACTTCCGCTTTAGAAAATGAGCTACACGGAAAAAAATCCTTGCCCAAATTCGTGAACTGCGGTCAGGAATTCGAGAACAAGCAAAACCACACCGTGAAATGAATCACGGAATCGTGAACAAGATCATGTTTTTAGGTAAAAATCCTGAAAACGTGAACTAGCTCACGGTCCGTTTTCAATTTCAGGTACGCTTTTGTTTCCATGTAGATAGCGACAGGAACATTCTCCGGTTTCAAAGTTAGGCGTCATTTATGGTTTTCGGAGGAACTTGCAACCGCTACAAGTTCCCAAGTGTCCAATCAATGTTTCGAAATGGTCATTGGTTCCAGCTAGAATGAGCACCATTCCACTCGGCAAACCACACCTAGAGCTGGTACAGAGAGTATTCAGTGGACTTGTTGCCAAAGATGAACAGCTTCATCGGCTTTCAATCCATGGACAATTTTTCGGCTCAAGCTGTAAAAGATGAACAAACAATAGGCATCAGCACTTTGACACAATTAAATTTCGCAATCCAGCAATAATGGTATAATATGCCAATAGATGTGCGTGTCGGCTTTGATGGGTTGGAGTATCGGTTGCAGCTGGTCAAAAGCGTACAAGTTAATCCAAAATGTATCTGTGTGGCATTGCCTATCAATAATTGTAATCAATAATAAAATTTGAATAGCCAATAAGAAACATGTTTCTCAATTCAACATCATTCAATAAGCAAACCTTTTACATTTGACTAATTATTTTTTTGATGTTGCATGAAGCACGTTATCAATTATAATGTTTGAAATGGAAATATCCTTCTTATGCGTATCAAGCGCGCACTCTTTTGCCTGTCAAGGAGATCCCCTTCCATTTGTCTTCCACGCACTGAGGTAGCTAGGCAAGAGATCAGATGCCGCGTTTCAAACATTCCCTACGTTCAGCTTCAACTACTTCTATTAAATTTCAAAACCTGCCTGCCGAACAAACGCGGATCTATCAATACTTTCAATCTTCGCATCTTTGGTTCTAGCCGAAATTTCTGTCCACTGCTAGCGTTGCATGTTGATAAGAAGGATTTCCATTTCAAACCTCTTAGCTCAAAAAGTTAATTCACCTCAAAATTTGGCAGCCCTGCCTTCGTTGCACACTTGCATACCGTCACTCGCCAATCAATTGCCACATGGCGATGATGATTGCGAAGCAATCACCCATAAAGCAGGCAGGGTAATTGTGACCGCCTTACTCCCCATATTTGGAACCGCTTGTCAGCTACCATGACTACCGCTTCGCTCCACTCCTCCATCCATGGCATGGTCGAAATCGGAAGCACTGTAATGCCGTGCAAACGATCAAAGTAGGCGCGGGCGGCGCACGCAGCTTACCGAAGCGGAACGCCAATCGTCGTCGTTCATCGCCGTCTTGATTGGGTCCAGTCCAAGGCAGCTCTAACTCTATTTGCTCGAAAGAGGAGGGTTTTCCAACGAGCCAAGCGATCTCTTTGTTGACAGAATTAATGTTAATTTAAGACGGGTATTAGCGTACATATGTGGAATTGTCGGCTAACTTACAGGCAACCGAGGCACTGTGGTACGAACTTGTAAATTTGAGGGAAGAAATGTACATTCGACAACTATCGAATGAAGACCTAAATAACTGAGGCTCATAATTTTGTCCTACTCGATTTCCATAGTGCAGTGAATTCGGAGTAAGGAGATCGCGCGGGATTGAATTGAGGACATCGGTGAGCTTAATGTGACAATTTGGATTACCGCCGCTCTTCGAATGCAGAACCGTGCGGGGATAAAGGTGAGTGGGATTTGACATTCGAATGGACGAGGTAAATAAGACTAGTTGATCGAGTAATTACCGGCGATCAAACGGTTGCCCCTTTCTGTAACGAACAAGTGCCTGCGTCAACCACTTTCACATCGTTAGTATTCCGACCACACAAGGCCCTCTCTCTTCCTCTTCTATGATAATTCCTCCAATTAACACAACAATAATTTCAAAATTTGTCACGAATAGCTCCCATCCTAGGGATAGAAGACAGCATCAAATTATCGTCTCACACGATACATATCAATTAGCTCGTCATCCATTCACCGCAATAGATCGGATCGGTAGCGCTAACAAGACCCGGACGAAGAAATATATCGCTCGCACCGTTATAAATAAGGTCTTAAACAGCGGACAACATCTTCCCTCCCTTTGTTTATCCGTTACCCTTGGAAACGAACGCAAAGGAAGCCCGCAAAACGGAAGGTATTATCACTTCCCATTTCTCCTCGTCAATTCCTGGGTTAAAAATTTCTTTGATCCGATACAAAGTAAGACTGTCGGATTCCGGCGGTCTCATTAGACCGAGTGGAGGTGCCATCTGTTCACGATCTTGCATTTTGCGCTCGAAGTCCTTGCCCATCGAAATACTACCCTTCAACGCAGGGGGAACGGGAAAGTGTGTCGGAATTCAAACCGGCACCGTCATATGCCTTGATTGATCGATTGATGATGCGACGGAGATTTTGCCTGTTTTTATTCCCTTTGTCGAGGGAAAGCTGTTGTTGCAGAAATAACTGATGTTGTCTCGATTTTCGGTCATTAAGAGCCCTAATGAGTGGTAATGATAATGATGAGGTTAATTATGATATGCTGGTACACGCACACGATTGTAGATTACCGTAATCAAGGAAGGGGTTTTTGATTCTCTTGCTTTCGGAGTATTTTGCTCGTGGGTTTTGAGAAGAAAGGGATTCAGATTTCCAGGGATCGTGAGTTTACAATAGATTTGAAATGCAAGAAACTAATAACAAGTAATCTTACCGTGATAACATGCAAAACAACCGCTATGCTGCCTAGGTGACTGCATGCCTGAGCCTACAAACACATTCAATGTAGACCCCCAAAACACGCCAAAAAAAATGCCAAACTCCGTTGGAGGTCCGAGCTGCGCGCCAAGATGAAAAGCTCGCCACCCAGTCCAGAGTGCAGCAAATATCGCGATTGATGAAACGACCTCCTAAATTAACTCATAACACAACAACACGGCTGTTGTGGCACTTCCTCCCGGTTCCCCCACCCCAGGCGGCCGGCGACCAACGTCGGAAAGAACATAATGCTCACTGAGCTTTTTTATCGTCTTTTCCGAGTTGCCTCCAACGTCGCTACGTCGCGTCGCTGCATTCGTATGCACCGTGGGTCCGTGGGTCTTCTACAACCTGCAACTCTCTTGCAGCGGTGGAAGACCTCATTTGAATAAAGCTGAATGAGTCAGTCAGTCAGGCAGGAACATCGGCGTTCCCCGAAAACTGCACTACATATGGTTGTGAGGTAGGGTTACCAAATAATATTGGGATAATTTTTATTGAGGCTCTCTCCACGGTTATGGAACACATTTGCGGTGTGAATATCCAACCCGATTGCTTAGTACCAATCATATTTTTGTAACAATATTTCGTCAGTTAACTAAGATTTGTTACAATCAGCGTATTTGTTTACCCAGAAACAAGTCTTAATTTGCGAGAGTGTGTGTTTTTCATCTGTCAAAATACCATCTTGTTTCGGCATAAACGTAAGAAGTGCCTTCGATATTCAACCTTTCCAAGATCGAAAATTTGTCGGTGCTGTTGCCAAAATGGCTCGTACGCTATGATCGAGGAAGGTTTTTAAAAAATCAATGAAATTTTTCCAAACACATGCATTTAAATCCTGTAAGTTAGCTATTTTGAAACTGTTCCTCAACTGTGACCGTAAACAGGCTTAACAGGCCGCAGTCGTGGAAGGCTTCGTGTTATTCCAATTTCCTCCATGTTTTAACATAAGATCATGATAAACGTGCATGTGGCATTCATTTTACAGGCCACAGAAACAGAAAGGGATGCAGAACTGCACCGATGCTTTAGAGAACGCGATTCCCGAAAATTCAACAAAAGCAGCAGAACCCAGAACAGTGCGTTACCCCATAGTAGCAATGGGCGATATCGTATCGAAAATCGAATGATCGATACTTTGTTTTCGATTTTTTGAATCGATACTAGAAGGTTTTTTTTCAATAGGGCGAATCTAACAATGAGATATTCTCTCCTCTCTCGGTCTCTTTCATTTATTACAACAGAGAGTCTCTCAATTTCAGATCCCTAATGAAAAAAAAACCATAGAAATATAAAATTTCATGTATCTTTATTCAGGTATACAACACGGAACTGAAAATCTACCCAAAATAAGCTTATTTTGACGCAACCGTAAATTATCGTTCAATAAGAAAAATTACGGTTAACTTAGGTTTACCAAACTTTAGGTTAACTGGTGTAATCTATCAAGTGGGTAAATTGAAACAATCCTAAAAAAGCAAGCGGTGGGTAAAATTAACTTAGTAGGTGATAAAAAATATCCACATGAACCAGACCATATAGAGCGAACATTTTTGACTTATTGCCAAATCCGAAATTTTCAACGAGAGAGATTGCTGAATCACTTAGTCTAAGCACTCAGGTGTAAAGTGTCGTAAATAAATAAAACTTAAAAAATAAAACTGAGTCTAAGTTCTGGTCGACGAACTGTTTGTCGATGGCTCAATGACAGTAGATTGAAGAGCTGTTTGGCGTTCAAGCGAGAGTTCATTAGCAAGCCAGAACCAGAAGAAGCGGCAGAAGTTTGCCAAAAATACGCTTTCGGTAGACTTCTGCAAACGGATTTTGTGGATACGGTGGTGGAGATACGTCGACGACATCTTCGCCGTAGTGAAACAAGATGATCTCCCCTTAGATCGTCTAGAAATCAACAATCCCCACAAAGACATTAAGTTCACTCATGAAATAGAAAAGGATGGGAAACTTGCATTCCTCGACCTTCTAAAGATTGGACTCGGAAAAAATGCGACACTTTGTTTGGGTGTAACTTTTTGTCGTGTGGGTGAAAATTAATGATATTAATACTAGAGTAATACTAGTTTAGAGTGTTATGTTTATGTGTGCAAAATTTTATCGTGATCTGTCAAGTAGTCTTCAAGATGCATTCAAAACAAGAAGAGCTACGCCAGCAAATCTTGGGCGCGGTGATCGATAATCCTGGTCAGTCGCACAGATGGATCGGCAAAAGGCTTGGAATCCACCATTCCACCGTGTGTCGCATTGTGAAGATGTTCTAGGAAGCAAAGACCATCGAGCAGCGCGCTGGAAGCTGCCGAAACCCGAAAACGGAATACCCAGAGAAGATAAGCGGAAGATAAGGCAGTACTTTAAGAATAACCCGAACCTTTCCACCCGAGACGTGGCCAAAAAGGTCATGGTCAGACCATGAAGCGGGCTGGGCTACGTGTTTTTAAGGTCAGGAAGACACCAAACCGGAATCAAAAGCAAAACACGGTTGCCAAATTGCGTGCGCGGAAGCTGTACCGTGAGTCAAGCCAGGTTGTCTAGTCATGGACGCCGAGACATATATCAAGGCGGACACGAAACAAATCCCCGGCCTCGAGTATTTTGTCGGTACGTTCCGGAAAAGTTCCGAAAGAGAAAGATGGACAAATTCGCGAAGAAGTACCTGTTGTAGCAGGCGATCTGCGAGTGCGGACGGTACAGCAAGCCGTTCGTTACAACCGGTACCATAAACGGGCAGATATATCGAGAGGAATGCTTGCAGAAGCACTTGCTGCCTTTCCTCCGCTCTCACCGTGGTCCCACGCTGTTTTGGCCGGATCTCGCTTCGTGCCATTACGCCAAGCCTGTCATGGATTCGTACGAAGCGAAGGGCGTTAATGTGGTCCCGAAGGAGGCGAACCCGTAAAATACACCAGAACTTCGTCCGATTGAAAAGTTTTGGGCGATAATGATCTCATGAGCAGTGTTAAGAGAAATGTACGAGCATTCAGCTTGGGGGAAAAAATTCAATAAATAAATTATGCCAAAAACATAGCTAATATATAGTTATTTAATCCCTGAAAATTTGAGAAGTATCCGATTTAGAATGAATTTTTGAGGATCATTTTTGTGTGTCTCATTTTTTCCGAGTTCAGTCTTTATTTCCAAACAACTGATTAAAATAGTAACCCCTGATGATGCCGTTCCCTACCCTATATAAAATTTAATTCCTGTCTCTCTGTCTGTCTATTTGGCATATGGGGTTTTTTGGCAAGAAATGTTTCTATGGTGGTTCGAGACCTCTCCTGCCTCTGGAAAGGGGGGCTCTCATACAAATGAAACACAAATTTCAACCAAACATGAGAAACTGCGTCCACTGAGTTGAACTTGTGTGGTATACCCCTGTTTACTATACTAATTCGCATCGTAAAGCTAGATCACCATTTGTTAAGTGACCAGCCTAAGACGCGTCTCCCAGTCAGGCAAAATTGAGTTTATAAAACCCACCACCTTCCCAGGATTTTCAGTCCAAATTTCTTTAGGTTGCATATAGCCACTATACAGAAATTTAAGTCTGCTCTTGTACAAAGCATCACAACTGTTCCATGTTACAGAAACGACAGATATCATTCTTAACCTGGCCAATGTTTTTCAAATGATATCTACTCGGGCAATGTCCAGTTACTAGGCCAGTACAAAGGTAGGTACAAAGAACTCTCTTAGGGGTTCCCATACAAATGGTCCCATACAATTCCCATCCGAAATTTCTGTAGAACTCAAGAACTAATCAAACAAATGGAACCGAAGTTGGAGTAGCTCAAGCATCCCCTTTTCATGACTAATAAGAGGTACAAACTACTATCAGAACATGTTTCTTATCCAAGAAGTTATAATCATCAGACGTTGCGAATCAAAACAAACCCAAAAGGAGCGGATTCCTCTCCCATGTACGCATCAAAACAGAGTGCATACAACTACCGCTAGAAACTATCACAAAGCTATCAGTGGTACATGAGCGCGATCCATCACGTTACTATTGCCTGTTGAGGAGGCGGATTTGTCTATGCCTAGACCTACCCCGCAGTGGGATATTAGGCAATAGTAAGGTCCTCTGTTCGAGTACTACTATACCCAAGCCCTTTCGCTCAATTTTCAATACTTCTATTCTATTTCCAAACTACCGTACACTGACGGAACTTTCAACACTTTCTCTTCATAGTTTTCATTTTAGCATTACTGTACACTCCACATGTCAAACTTGGTTCTACTTGTATGCAACTATCATAGAAACCTTCCCCACCCCCAAAAACCCCTACATGCCAATTTTCATACCGATCGATTCAGTTGTTTCCGAGTCTATAAGGGTCAGACAGACAGACAGACAGAAATCCATTTTTATTTACACAAGAAAAAAATAGAACATTAGCAATAGTGTATTCTAAAATATCATACAAAACTATATCGTGTGATCATATGTGATCATACATAATGGAACACTAAACAGCGTAGAACTGTAAATAGTTTTTCGAAAATGTACATAATTTTTCAATGAAGTTCAGCTAAGTCAAATTATTTACACACGATGCTATCTAAAACTACTTTCACATGTAGAAACGACGAGTATCATTTGGAACAAATCAGACGACATATAAGATCCTTGTTGTGTGTTCGCGGCCGGAGAGAGTCTTTATCATTACTAGAAAAAGCTGTTAAAGGAATTGCAAACCATTATCCAAACAAATCGACATCACCTTTAGGTTAAGGATAAAATGAGCGAATATTACTGGTGAACAACTTCGTTTGCAAATGCTTCAATGCCTTTTCCTGTGCTGATCCAGAACCTCCCTTTATTTCTATTTATACGTTGGTTTGAATGATTTTTACATGCTCAATTGTTACGCAAGGGTATACATAACATTTCACAACAGTAAAACAATAATGCTCTTGAATCTCTAGCTTTTTCAATAGTTAGAGCAAGAGATGCTTCAGTGCCTAAATGCGAGGTCAGTTATAATTGATGACGATCTTCAGCTCTTGAATCGTCTGAAAAATTTACGTAGGCGTCAATATCAAAGAACACGTAATCCCGCTATGAAAATCATAAAGCGAGATTTACAAAAACAAATTAGCAAACGCTTCAAAACAAAATTTTTGAAAATAATGTGTCAAAATTAGATCCGAGTTCCAAACCTTTCAGGAAACTCTCTAAAATCTTTAAAAAAAACCTCAAAAGCCTATACCAGCACTTAAAGAAGGTGATAACGTTTTGCTCACAAATACGGAAAAAGCTCAAAAACTTGTTAAGCACTTTGAAATCTCCCATAATTTCAGTTTGGGACTTACTAGTTCTATTGAGGAATCGGTTTCCAGGGAGTATCTGAAATAAAAGATAAATGCAAAATTCGTACCAATTTTGAAGCCAGACAAAAATCCGCTTCTAGCTACCGACCGATCAGTTTGCTTTCTTTAGTAAGTAAGCTTTTTGAAAAAATAATTTTGAATAGAATGATGCTTCACATCAATTCAAACTCAATTTTTGCTGATGATCAGTTTGGATTTCGCCATGGGCATTCAACTACGCATCAACTTTTGAGAGTTACAAATTTAATTCGTTCTAACAAAGCTGAAGGCTGCTCCACTGGAGTTGCTCTTCTAGACATAGAAAAAGCATTCGATAGTGTTTGGCATGAAGGTTTGATTGCAAAACTAAAAAAGTTTAATTTCCCGCTTTATATCATGAATTAGGTCAAACTACTTAACTGACAGAACTTTGTAAATTATCAGAATTCTAAATCTGTTCAATTGCCCATTAGAGCTGATGTTCCTCAAGGTAGCATTCTTGGGTCAAGACTATATAACATTTTCACTTCAGATCTCAATGATTTACCTCAGGGGCGTCAAAAATCTTGCTTTGCTGATGACACAGGCATTTCCGCTAAAGGAAAAAGTGTTCGTGTTATATCCCGGAGGCTACAAAAAAGCTTGGACATTTTTACAGATTATTTTCATAAATGGAAGATTTCTCCTAATGCTTCCAAAACTCAACTTATAATATTCCCACACAAGCCTAGAGCTGCATTTTTGAAACCAAGTAATAGTCATGTGGTCACTACACAGATAAAAAGAAACACTGAATTTTCTGCGTTATCTAATGCACATAAAGGGAATGCTTGATTTGGCAGAAAATAATGGGATATTTCATGTAAAATTAAGTCAGATAACGCCTAAATCGAGCCTGTTGTATGAAAGATTGCAAACAATATCGTTGTTTATGCTCATTTGGCTTGGAATTACATGAGGCAAAATTTTACGCGCTTGTTAAAATTAATTATTTTTTTCTGTGTATGAACGGAGTTCCAATTTCTTGGTCAAGTCAAGTCGAATATCTTGGAGAGATACTTGATCAAAAATTAACTTTAAAGATCACATTGAGGGCATTCAAGCCAAATGTAATAAATACATAAGATGTTTATATCCTCTTATAAACAGAAAATCCAAACTTTGTTTAAAGAACAAACTTCTAATATTCAAACAAATTTTTAGACTGGCCATGCTTTATGCTGTGCCAATATGGTCTAGTTGTTGTGCAACTAGGAAAAAAGCACTTCAAAGGATTCAGAGCAATATTTTGAAAATGATTTTTAAGCTGCCATCCTGGTTCAGTACTATTGAATTACATAGAATTTCAAACGTTGAGTCTCTGGAAGAAATGTCCAACAAAATAATTCATAATTTTAGACAAAATTCATTGCAATGATCAATTCTCTCTATAGATAAGAACTAGTTTTAAGAAATCAACTGTAATTCTTACACGCAGGCAAAATAAACCCTGTTAAAAAATCTGAATAGACAAAGTAAAAATAATATTAACACAATTAGATATTAATGATAGCATATAAGGTTGAAATGTTTATTACCTTGCAGAATCACCTAGGATAATATATGAATGTAAAATAATGTAAAATTTGGTATAAATAAAGAGTTGAAACAAAAAAGTAAAAAAAACAGCGACGACTTGTTAAGTAAAATTAACATCGAATTGAGTCATGCAATATTAGTTTCTTACATAATTTTACATCATTTGCATTATTGTTTGTCAAATTTTACATGTTTATTTTTATTTGTCTACAACAGATCAAGTAACTGAACAAATAAAAATAATGAATTTTAATTGACGCCTAAAACTTTCCCTAGTTTAATATCAAGTCAAAGGAAGCGTAAACAACGGAATTGTTTGAAATCTTTCATGCGCCATTCATCAAGCTAGATAACGCCCGAATCTAATCTGTTGTATGAAATATTGCAAACAATTTCGTTGATTACGCCTGCTTAGGCTTGGAATTAAACGAGGGGAAATTTTACGCGCTTGTTAAAATATATTATTTTTCTCTGTGGGTGGTAAGCGTGGTTGCCTCTCACCCTAGTTGTCTGGTATCAATTCCAGTCCAGTTCCGTTTGGGTTTTCTGAGACGATAATCTCTAATCACGTCTTCCTTCGCAAGGAACGTAAAGCCACTGGTCCCGGCTCATGTGTAGCTGTCCAAGTCGTCGCCCTGGCGTGACAAAACAAGCTTCATATTGAATCTCACGTAAATACGAAACAACAAATATATTTCAACATGTGCGGAATTTATTCCTCAGCAGTGATGCCTAATCTCCCGTATAAAGGATAAACTCCCCAACCACCGATGCTCAGCCCATCTGGTAGCCCTAAAATCTAGCTGCGTTCAGAACGGAACATGGAGGGATTCTCCGGTTCTAGACGATGATTCTCTCATGATCGTCCTCTCCGTCGTCGTCGTCGTCTTCGTTGGTGAGGATCGGCCTGCTATCATACTATCCAGCACATTCGACTTTCGCGGCTTCCCAAGCAAACCGAAGGAACCCCCCTTGTACAATCAAAGGAGCAGCGAGAGAGTACAAGTTTATTAATAAAGACCACACATCTGACATTTCGGACCACCCAATGCGATTGTGTGTGTGAGAGCACCCCACCGTCGTCGTTGTCGTCGTCGTCGTCGTCGTCGTCGTCGTCGTCGTATTCGGTTCGAAGTCAGTTCCAGCACATGTTGATCTTTTTTTTTGTTTTTGCTCACCACTCTTCGAGAGGAAGTAGACGGTGGACTCCACGTTGGATCCCCGGCCACGGCCAGTGTAGAGAGTATGATTTTTTTTCGTTGCCTTCGTTTTGGGGTGTTTGGTGGGCTCTTCGGGCTGGTGGTTTGATCGGATGGAGCCAGGAAGGAGCCGGAGGAAGTTAGGCACATAAAGAACCGCACTGTGTGCGAGATTAAGTTGATATATTTGTAATAATTTCAAACGAATTTAAATGAATTCGTCTCATCTGGCGACCGGATGGATGGCGGTGGCATCCCAGTTGGAACAGTTATAGATCGACAAAGAAATAAGTCCATCGCAAGCAGGTGTTATAATTCGTTAATTATCCGTTGAATGCCCTTTCGGGCCAACAATTTCAACTATTTTTTATTACCTTCTCTTTTTGCTACCGAAATGTTTCTGGTCGTTCTGTTCTACTTTTTCCCGAACCCCGTCAACAGCTTAAGTTACGGAAAAGAAAGCCAAATGATCCGAAACCCGAAGACAGCGGGGTAGAAAAGAAAAGAAAAGATTGTTTCACCACAATAAATTATCGCGATAAACTGGTCATAAAACATTTAAACACGATAACAGACACAGGGTTCATTATGCTGCGTGGAAAATGAAACGATCGAACTTCTTTTTTTCTCGAGAAAGGGCTACCTAGTTGCGCAAAACATCAACGGACTTATATGCACCCTTGGCTTAATTAATAATTAATTAATTATACACGGTCACATACCTACGCGGTTGACTGCCATCAGTAGTGCCGATCCAATGACAGAGCCGGACGACCCGCTCGAGGAGATAATTAAGCCTAAACGCACGGTCAGCTTAAATTGATATGTTGAACTGTCGCTGTTATTGCTGCTGTTGGCTTTCATCTCGTTCTCCGACTGTGGCCACACAGAAGAATGGAACCACCCGAAAACTAGAGTAGTACAACATAATTAATTAAGATGTCTTCGGCGATAAGGTGCGCCGCCACAGGTGGTATGGGTTTGCGGGGCTCTCTCTCAATCTCTAAGACATTGACGATGGGCCGAGTGACTAAGCCCGGTCGGACCTCATAAAACAATAAAGTTGGAGCGGCGCTGGGCGCTCGGCGGAATCCGTTACGAAACGTTATACAGTTGTCTCCGGATGTTCGGCCTCGGGTGTTTTCTTCCGCTGGGAATGTGACCTCTGCCCGACAGAAGGATGGTTGGATGTGTTAAAATTTCTAATGACAAGCTAATTTTCCAAAGCTTACGAAACACGATAAACTACTGATGCTTGTGATCCCCGAAAGGGAGCTCGTCAATTTTCAATATAAATTACAGTTATCATCCATGAAACACCGGACAGATGTTTTGACGGAGCCCTCTTGACACGCCTTGTCCAACGTTAAAACATGGTTCTCTGGAGCTTTGCGGTGACCATCGAACATAATCGACACAATTTCAATTATTATTACTCGACCACATCGAAAATAGTCGCCATTCATGGTTTTGTTTTCACGCACCGCAAAAGTATCCCTTTCAATATCATGTGTCCAGTTCGATCGTTAAGGTAAAGCCAACCTGATTACTGCCATTACTAAATACCGAAAAGACAGAGACCGCAAGGCAGTGCTCATCATATCATGGTTGTTAAATCGATCGTAATTGCGAACAATTATTGGCAGTGCGGCGGGCGATGGCCAATTACGACGCACAGCCCTATACGAAACGGAACGAGAGGACACCATATTTGACAACCGGTTACATTGTATATTGTAACGATGATCGGATCCGTGCGGTCGAAATTGCCACTTGAAGTGGGAACTTTTTAGCATAAAATTATGATAATGTGAGCGGAGGAAGTGAAACTTTTACACCGTTTCGGGTCTGCTTTCTCGGGGGGTCATGAATCTGGGTCAACAAATCGATAAATATTAAATATTTCATCCGAAGTTGTTCACGTTGAAAAAAACTTGAAGAAAGATGGTCAGCTCGAAGGACCTCCTCGGCGAAAACGGTCCGTCGTATGATTTAATGAATTTGCCCTTATTCAAACACAAATTTATTGCAAAGCATTTGAATATTTCTGATGGAGTCAGGTCGGCAAAAAAAGCTGAATTAAATATATGATTGTTCTTTGATTTCCTATTCGGACATCTGCTTGCTCGACTTTTCCCGTAGGGCAGCTCAAAACCGAACTTGATTTATTAAAAAGGAATGCTATATTTATGCAAGTCAAAACATAGGAATTAACGAGAAATTGGCATTAAATTTGAATAATTCCTTCTGCACGGGTCGTTATTCACCGTCCAATTAGGCATATTTTTTGGGAGAAAAATCAATCTATATGACCCTGTGAAAAATTTTACATAATTATATAAATTTCTTAAGCGGTTTTGTCAATACGTTTAGAAAAGGTATTTAAAATAACTTCAGTCACAGAGAATAGACATCCAAACTAGAATTTTTTTTTCAAAAAACTTGTTTAAGGACCCTGGAGAGAGTGAGCTTTAGTGGAATACCTGTAACTAGAAAATGAGAAGAAAGATTAGTTATTTCCATTTCATTCCAACTACTTTTATTGTTTACTAGCTGAACCCGGTGCACAGAGAGGAATCGCTGGTCATTAATCCAAACTACGAAATTCACGTTGACGTCTTTTTTATATTTTTCCTGTAATAATACACTATTGACATTTTTAAATCCAAATTCTTGAAGTGATTGGACAGAATTTGAGATTTGTGTGATTTTTTAAAGCATAGTTTTTTGCGATTTTTTGAATAAAATTATAAAAATTATATAATTTGCTAGAGCTCTACCATTGACTTGAACCAAGATGATGTTAAAGAGAAAGTTCCTTAAGATGGAGTACAAAACAAATCTGCATCATCATTTTTTTTGAATACTACAAAAGTTTTGTAAAATTTGAATTTATACGAAAAAGGTGTGATTTTTTTGTAAAAACCATGCTACAAAACTTTGAAGCCCGGGTTCTCCCGGGTTGAGAATAGTTGTAAATATTAGTTTAAAATGTTAGCTTTCAAATGGACATAGCCTTATGTAGCGCAAAGTTGCGCAGAGTATTGATATTTTTTAAAGAAAAAATAGGGTTTTCGGCCATTTGCACCTTTTTGAATATTTGACAAGATTTATCTCTTCTGCGAGCGCTTCAAGCATATCATGTTCAATTGCTTCATCATATAAACAATATGATCATATCAACAATAGCCTACTGTCACTATGCACTACTATTCAAGCTTGTCAACAAACTGTGGTACAATATGTGGTATGTGGAGATGGTTTTGATGTGAAGATTGAACAAACTGATCGCTATTCTTCGTCATCTCATCTCTTTTCATTCATCTCTGTTCCTTATTACCACTGAGAACAGATATCCAAGCTGGAGTGCCCACCGTGTGTAAATTTTTGTAACTGCCATTTTAAAATTACAGCTCGTTTCCGTTAGTTTTGGTGCATAGTATGTTGATGGCACCACTTGCCCACCTCGAGATTTGATAGCCTGTCAATTTTAGTTTGATGAAACCTAGACTAGGCGGCGCTGTTTTTCCAACGGTTTGCTTTTAAAAGTTTACACAGTAAATTGTGGAAAAAATGTTCGAGCCTCGATGTCTGTTCTCTGTGTTATTACTAAGCAACTGAAAGAGCGTTCTGTAAGCATCAAATCTGTATTTTGTATCTGGCTGATACTGGATATATTCTGAGTCAAACTATATTATTGAAGTGCTTGCGGTACCCAAAATATTTGTGGATATGGATAGTGAAATTGCAAGTAAGTTATTATGGTTATTTCCCCGTAATTGACAGTCGTGGAATAATTTTTTGAAATATATGTTATGGTCTGGCTAAACTATTTCTGATGAACACTGCTTTTTATGATTTTAAAGGAAACGGATTGAAAAAAATAAAATAGATATATGAAGCGATGAAACTTCAAGGGTCGCTAGAAAAGATGAAGGCATCAATAACTGTTTTCCGTTGAAGTTCTTTGATACAAACAACTTTTTTGTATGACCTTTTTGGTGTTCAACATAGTCATGAAATTGTTTAAAAATTACTGATTTTTGTTTTTAATGATAAAATTATACAAATTGCTAATAAGGCAGAAAACAATTGTTTGGGTCCATTTAAATATTATATAACAACAAAGATGGTGTAAAAAAATCTGACATCACTTAACGCGCCATATTGTATGAAAAAAAAAGCGCTTTTAAAAAGCAAAATTTTTGTGTTACGTAATATTTGAGCGCGTCCTAATAAAAAGCGATTCAGCGATCCAAAATTAGTTAAGAAACACGTTTATTATTGATTTGGAGACATTTTTATGCATGACCAGCTTTTGTATGGAGTCGCCCAACTGTGCGGTGCAAGCCTTGCTACGCATGCATCTAAATGAATGAAAATTCAATAGAACCTGCACGTTTATGGTTTTTTTGTGAATGAATCTTGTTAAAATAGGCTTTGAAATTTAAAGATATAAGTTTGAAAACGAGCGGACGGCATTGAACGGTAGTATCCGATCAGGCACATAACCCTTTACTAAGCTACCCAATGCAGGGTAGGCAAGGGGGAGGATACCCCCTTGCCTACCCTGCATTGAGGGTCTCAAGCTAACATATCTTGTCTCCAAAAGCTTCCACATGCTAAATTAGGTTTCCTTTGTTTGATTAGTTCTCGAGTTATGCAGAAATTTGTGTTTCATTTATATGGGAGCCCTCCCCCCCTTCCCCTTCCATACTTTCATATGAACCTTCCCATGTCCCAAAAACCCCTGCATACAAAATTTCACGCCGATCAGTTCAGTAGTTTTCGAGTCTGTAAGGTACAGGCAGATAGATCTCCATTTTTATATATAAAGATCTTGAAAGATACGCGTATTTCGTCTACAATGTGCAGACTTCTTCAGTATCTTGTACTAATACTCGAGTTTTACACAACTCTGAAGAACTCTGCACATTGTAGGCAAAATACGTGTATCTGTCAAGATAAGCAAAAAAGGAAGTTGGAATTAAATGAAGATTACTAATGTTTCTTCTCATTTTCTAATTTGTGTAGGGATTTTATTTAAAATAAGTTAAAACACTATTGCCATCTCTGCTGTTGCCTTGCGATTTGATCACGATGGTTATAGTCCTCGCACCTTACACGCAAAGATGAGAATACCTGAAATTAAGTATTCATTTTACCTAAGATTAGGTATTGTATGCAATACACAGAATGTCGGTAAAAATTTACGAAAATAAACAGTAATGTTCATTTTCGAATATTGGACGTAATTATTTACCAAACATAGAATAATGTTTTTAGCACGGAAGCAACGCGGTCACCATATTTTTCCAAGCAAAAACGTAATTATTTTTCTTGTTAATATTTCAATGAATAGTTCATTAGTTTCCTAATATTTGAAGCAATAAATATTGCAATCTCTTTTTGATTCGGATTGGATCCTTTCGGACCAACGTGAATCCCGAGGTGCAATTCGGCTTCACTCCAAAGCGGAAAAATATGTCTGTAATTAACGAATCCAGGTAACGCAAAGTTGGGTTAAACGAAGTATCTCTTGAAAAATGATTTTTCGAGCTTTTCAAGCAAAGTAATTGGTGATAAAAGAGCACAAAATCTACTAGAATGATGATATTGACCAATTCCAAACTGTTTAGAAAATATCCAGAAAGTTATTATAAATTTCAGTTTTAGGTACTGCGATGTTTAATCTCACTTTAACTCTTGGGTTCCTCCATACTTAATTGATACTTTTTTTTTTGACTGCAGAAAAAATATTTTTTAATACATTTGAACATTTGTTTCTCCTTGAGTCTTTTTTAAGCAATTTTAAGCAAAAAAAACAATTTAAGTAAAAAGTAACGCTAAGAAATCGGTAGTTTTTAACGTTAATCTTCTTTCAATACTATTACACAATATTAGGTTATCAGTGTTTACGCATAACTTGGGTATGTGCTCTTTTGAACGATTAGTGGTACTTTTTAACGATCTTTAGGTAATCTCATATTAGCGTGTACTGCTTTACGCACGACCAACAAACTTTTATTTGAGTAATTCTGATTGAAAGTTGTATAGAAAGTGTTCCTCATTGACTTAGTAAAAACCAATAAATCCTTATTCGAAGAGAACTAGCGGACTATCGTGAAAACGGTCAACACTTTTCAGTTGATGACGAAAATTTAATGTTCGCAAGTTGCATACATTCAATTTTCCCATAATTATAATCTGAAAACATAACGATCTCAGACTTTGGGTAAAAATTATGAAATTGTGAATTGATACCGAAGACGAAGCATAGCTGGCGTGCTGTTATTGTGTGATTCAGAAGAGAAGTGATTTTTGTTTACCAGGAAAGCTTGAACTCACTTCACTGCATTGACGAAATTTGTTGCAAAGCGGGCGACTCGCAGCAAAACACCCAGTGGCTGCATCTTAAAAGATACCACAGGACAATTAGGGGTGAATTCACAGAGCTATGTATGGTACTTATAAATCAGCAAGCATGTTTAAACTGGAAAAGGATTTTCCCCGGATAATACCTTGCCTATTTGTACACCAATAGGACTCACAATTGCGGCCCACGTTGTTTCCGATAAACAATGTTTTGCTAAAGAAAAATGTTGACATTAAATTAAACATCCAAATTTTGGACCAGGAAGATGAACGCCGGTCAGTGACGACAATACACTGAACCCAAACATCATCCAAAGATCGTCTAGAAAGTAAGCACCCTTTAACGAAAAATTCGGAAATTGGATGATTATCTTATGGCTAGATCATCCATGTTTTTTATGGCACTCAACCAAATTTAATATCCTTGTATCAAAACTGCGTGGATCATTAGCGATCTATAGACATTTCGAAATTTAATTTTAAAATATGATAAAAAATAAGGCAATTGCGCAACATAACTCAAAAACGTCAAAAAGTAATATGGGACTGATATGCCGTTACAGGCAGGAGCACAATAATGAAAGGAGAGAGGCAATATTTCTATCCTTTTTTCGTGATAGTACCAGTTCTGATAGCGATTGATAGGTTTTTACCGGATGATGTAAAATGCAATGTTTGTCATCCTTATTTCAAATGATTTGCGTTATAGGGCTTTTCCAATGCAATACGCATTCCACTTTGGGATGACGATTTTTCATACAGCGTGCATTCGAACTTCGCGTATTATTAGTTGTTCAACATTAGAATGATAATCATATGGTTTCCAGAAAATCGTCCTCCGCCTGCATCTATCATTCGTAAATACGATTTCAATGTTTCGGTATCAACCGACGGAGAATTCATTCGATAAAAGAAGTATGTTTGGGTTCAGTGTAGATGGCGATGATATTTAGACACTTCGCCGCGAAGTTCTCTTTGACCAGAACTTCAGCCGTTGTTTCTGGGTTTCCGCTTGGCTCTCCGACATGGCTGGCTTGGACTGACGCTTCCGCATTTAGATATCCAATTTGATCAAATACTTCTTGGCCGTTTGGCCGGTGCCTTCCGGTCCAACACACGGAAAGAATTGGCCAGATGGCCTTTCGTCTTCCGAGCTTCTGCTGAATTCTTGGGTTACTAAAAACGGTCGGACGGTCAGAACCAGGCTGCCGTTCGATGGACTCTCCCTTTTCTTGAAGTTCGAGTATCTTGTAGTTGTTTCCACGATCTGATCCGGCCGACACGAGAGAGCAGGTGTTACGAGCAAACCATAGATCAAAGTTGTTTCACTGTTCTCACCATGGCTGCCGTAAACAAACGGATGGAGCTGTCAAATGTTCACAGTATATAGGCAACTAGTACACACTCAGTCTGTTCTGTAAAATTTCAAACAGCTGAAAAGTTGGGTAAACAACTCTTAAAAATTGAAGAATACATTCATTTCTTTCAAAATATGCACTGAATGCTTCATTCTAATATTATCTATTGATAGACAAATAAAACATTTTAAAATGTTCTTTACATTTCAAGTGCTGATGATTCAAAGTTTATTGACATGTACAGCTTGTTTGAAAACTCAGTAAAAATTTACCAACCTCAGAAAAAAAAACTAAGAGCATCCGTATCGGGCGCAACTATCTGGGCAACTAAAATACTAGCGCATCGAGCTGTTATTTTAGTTAAGTCACTCAATCTCACACCTGTCGCTACTCTATTTTGTTACCGTGTTCTGTATCGGTCGCTGCTAAACTAGTGCTCCATCATCAGTTTGACACATTCGGCGATCGTCATAAGCATAGTCAATTGCGGTGGCTCTTTCTTCGTGATTTCTCTTGGAGAGACGTAAGGTTGGCATGAAAAGAAGCATTGGTTACAGTGGTCTCTCTGGGAACCACTGGAGTTAGGTACAAAAATATATATTACCTTTCCTATAAGTTTCGCCAAATCACCCCAGAGATTTCCGGGGCCATTGTGGTATATTATTCTATTCATGTCTACCGAAGAACTCTCCAGGTGAAATCAAAAAGAAAGAGCTGACGTGGTTTGGTACAAAAACACATTTGCCCCTCCTACAGGTTCCCCAGGGGCACCTCAGAGGTTCCAAGAGAGGCCAATGTGGCTAATGGTTCTCCTTCAGGCCAACCAAAAATCTATCCAGGAGAAATCATGAAAAAGCCTTATAATTATAATTAAACCAAATTGACTTAGAGTTGATAAAGTTATTTTTTTTAATCAAATTCAAAATTTGCCACTTATACTGATTGCGTAAATAAAAATAAAAACAAACCAATTGGAGATTTTTGACAATTAGCATTCGAATAGCAACCCTCTCTCGCGCCACTATGGCGTTGCTAAATTTGAGCGCCTGATGCTTTCCGATAGTCGCGCCACAATTTTGCTAGCGGTACGGTTTGAAGTGTTTTTGAGGGCGATCTAATATAGTTTAGTCGCGCACCAGTACGGCTGCTCTAAGTGTGTATATATAGACTACTGACCGATGGACTGACTACTAGGTGGCAGGGTAATCGCATGAAAACTCGGAACATTTAGTCGTTTTTTTTTTCATGCACGCGAAACTCTCGGGGAACATATAAGCTATGTTGTTGGATAGTTGGTTTATAAAACCTCCTCTAATAGGAGGTGTAACAGGCTAGGTTCTGTAGACCTTCCCAGTTTTCCAGAGCTTCCTTCATCAAAGATGGTAAATGAACAAGATGTCCCAGATATTATTGTCTAGACTTATCTAGTGGATACACCCTTTTTATATGATTGCAACGACGTCTGGTGACAGCACATTGAAATATTCGATCATACGTTCACACGGATCATAGTGTGCGTGCACTTTTTCAACAGTCGAGACGTTGAGGGTTTGTTTTGATTGTTTTGATTCAAAATGTAAGTGCATCAGTAAATCATTGCTTGAAATCATTTTACTACAAAAAATCGGAATCTCATAAGAGCAGCTTTAATGGAAATTGATTTCAAGTTGTAACGAAACGAATCGACGCTCGAGAGGAAATGGCAATTGTGCTCTTAACTTTGTTTTTCGCTGCACGTGTTCGTGCATGCATATGTGTGTGTTTGCTTTGTCTATCAGTGTGGTTCACCGTTATCTCATTGGCGATAAGAGTGGCGCTGCTATCTGTCTCTAAAATTTAGAGTGAGTGAAGGGGGTCTGCCTTCAGCCAGTCACCATTTTTGGAAGGGCAGCAGGCGCCCCTGGAGGCATTCTTCTTTATATATTTGTCCGTTTATGGTGCCGGTCGTTATGAGTTCACCAAACCCATAGATAGCCTGCCATACCAAGTTCTTCTTGGCAAATTTGTCGACCTTCTTCTACCGGAACTGCTCGGATTTTCCACGTCCGGGCTCATAATTTTTTGTCGAAGCACTTCTTGCTTGGAACCCATCTCGATAACCACTTCACGCATTGTGAGGATATATCGCACATGTAAACATTGCACTCAAAACTAATTCTACCAAAAATTATTCAACTCATGCAATAATAAGTTAAACATATATTAAATTGTTGCACTTTGTTCGAGTACAATAATTGAGAAGTAGCATATGTTTTGTCCAGGAGGATGATTGCTCGTTTTGTTAGATCAAAATTTAATCATTGTTTATGAATAAATTCTGTTTTATTTGACACAATAAATTTGAATTATTTATATGTTTATGTTTGTGTGCCTTTTTTATTTTGTTAATTTACCTAAATTTTTACTATAAAGTTTTATTATCGTCTTTGGTAGGTAGCATATGCTTTGTTCAACACTGTATGTGTATGCGTTGAGATGATGCCTAAGTAACTGTAACACCCCGTTCAAACTACAGCCGATATTACGTGATATAGGCTATCTTGATATCAGCAACTATACATCTAGTTTTCACTGGAAATAATGTGCATGGCATTTGATATCAAGATACTCTATATCAAGTAATATAGGTTGTAGTGCGAACGGGGTGTAATGCTGAGCAGATTTCATTGGCTTTCGGTCTCTATAAATAATGGAAACAGATTAGTAAACAGATATAGGTTATGTTCAATACAAATGTTTTAATTTAAAAAAAAAAATTAAATGACAAAATTAGAAATCAGTAATCCTTGGAAGATGGCGAAATACAATACGCCGAAACGTCGGAAAATAGAAAATTATCTGTTTCCATTATTTATAAAGACTGAAAGCCAAAGATATTATCTCAGCAGTTCAAAGTCACAGTCGATAATCGGTTACAATGTATACGTCATTTTCCATACACAGAAATAAAATCTGAATTCTGTTTGTGATGTAGATAATTGTAGAATTGTATTTCCTTCCACACGAAGTCGCAGCTTTCATGCAATAGTTGTAATAAAGACCAGGTTTCGTATACAACATTTTCGGCAATGTATGGGATGTTCCAGAACTTTACATGATTTATAGTGTAAATTTGTCAGTTCTGTGACGCTCCATTTATGCACATAATATGGAAAAGAAATTCACATCTCCAATAGTCCAATTTTATGTGATCATTCGAAACAGTCCCAGCTTCAAAAGCAAACCCAAGTTTTTCTTTCGGTGTTATAATTGTGATAGATGAACCAAAAAATGTGTACCGGACTTCGAAAAATGTCTGAGTTGGAGATTAGAACAAGGTGAGATTGCGAACTATTTGTAATCCCGACTTATAACTCTGTTGCCATAATAAGGTTATTTAGATTAAGTCATTATATTAAGTTATTTTACCCTAGGGTGTTTATTTAGATTAGCCCAAGATTGTTTAATCTAGCGTTTGAAAGAATCTCGAAACAAAATCGGTTACAAACTATCTACGAACAAAACATGCCAGCTTCCTATGGAAAATAATGGAAAGTGATGGACATCAATCACTGTAAAAATCTGTAATTTTATCGTAGTATCTGTATAATGTCAGTGTTCGGTATGAGGTCTGTATGCATGATCAAATATCTGTATAAATAACGGACCTTCCCCAAACTGCAAGGCTGGTGAAGTGCAGCCTGTGAATTGGAGACGACTGATGAATACAGCATAAAAAACCCATGCCAGGTAAGATAAGGTTATCAAAAACTCAAAAAATAATTAAATCGTCGGTAGTCTCGAATTTGTTCTTTCAATCACGCACCCCATGCGCAAAAAATACTCCTTCCTAGTAGGCTGGCAATCGTTTATCGTAACAAGTGTAAATACATCGAAGGTAGCGGTGGCTGCGCCCGGTAGTGAGTGTTCTTGTGTCTAGTCCAAAGAAATTAGACATGATGTGAGCGACGCTCCACCCGGCTGCAGAGGCAGCATAAGCGAGCACAGACTACAACCTTGTTAACCATGATAGCTCGCCTCTACTCGAAAGACAACACATCGAGCCTTCTCGACGATAACAAAAAAAAAACAGCATTAAACGGAATGGACGATGCAACACGCACCACTTTCTGCGCATGCACTTTCGCTGCAAGGAAAATTGTGGGTTGGATAAAGAGACCGGAACCGACCATCATGTTGAATACAACGTGGCTGTGTGTGTGTATGCAAAATAGTGAATGCGATGAAGTTGCTTCCAGGGTGTGGTAAGAAGCCGTGTCCGGCGAATTCAGTGTCCGCCGTCGATTGAATGTCAACTGTTGATGGCAAATTACACACAGTGTATGTTTGTTTACATCGCACGAGTACTAATTTAGTCTGATTAGCGCGTGTGGCAGGTTGTCATTTCAAATTGAGCCATTCTCTGCTGATTGCGACATTGAAGTCGAAAATCGAAAACATGGTCCCGGTAAATCCCACCTTCCTCGGCTTTCCCCCAATACACCGCCACATGTTAATTATTCGCAACATTCAACATTTACCACCGGGGCAGGTATAATTCAGTTATGATGGATATGAGAACTGACAGCAGAACAGAAGGAGTAGCTCGCTACAATCGCCACTGCTTCATCGGAGCCCTGCAACCGCCTTCACCGCCGTCAACGACCAGACCGGTATGGAGAAATGCAATAAAAGGAAATGTTACTTCTGCCTCCCACCTTCCAACAGCATCCCACACTCGAACAAAAAGCATTCCCCATCCGCATCCATATAGGAAAAGATGATCTTCTCATGCATATGTAAGCTCATTCCTCACCCCACCTGCGCCAGCGAAGCCCCAAGGCCCAACGCATTTCATTGCATCGTAAATTATGTTGTAATAAAAATGATCGCATCTCCACAATACGGCCATCCCAGGTCCGAGTCCGTCAACAGAAGAACAAAACAAAAAAGTTGTTTTCGCTAATGATTCATTACCGGGCGAGCGTGTTCCTACTCACGGTCTTGGAAAATGTGGAACACATCCGAAGATGATACTCGGGGCCAAAGAACGGTGGACGAACGGTGAGCAAACATGAGCTTGAAATGATGAAAGCCCGGCCCCAGGTTTAGCCAGAATTTCTCGGAACGCCCAAATGGGTAACTTGGCCAGGGTGATGATGGTGTGACATTGTTGCAGGTGAACAATGCTCATCGCATCAATAGTGATGGTTACTTACTTACGAATAAGGGGGGACTTGGGTTGGTGATGAATTAACTTGATGTTTCGTACCTGTAAAGGAATAGAAAAAAATTTATTAGTATTGATTCAATTATAAGAAAGATGCTGATTTTAAGAAAACCGGATACTAGATCTAATGTAAGTTAACGCGATCAGTTGGAATAAAAATGCCTTTAATTGTTTAGTCCTACACGCTAAGATAAGATTACCGAAAATAAGGTTTTCATTTTACCAAAAATAAGGTTTTGGTAGCAAAACCTAAAGTAGCGGTATAATTTACCGAAAAAAACGTTTGATTTTACTTATTTTTTCAGTAAAGTTAATTTACAGATTTTATCGTTATATTTTACCTAAATTTGGTTAAAAATGCTGTCATTGAACTGCAAGCAATTTCGGCAAAAAGTACCGTACAAAAATAAGTAATTATTAACGTTTTCCCCTTCTTTCCAACAATACCGAAATTCGGGTAATCCATGATTAAAGATAATTTCAGTATGTGCACTTTTGTGCGGTTTGCGGTATTTTTTACCGAATTTTCCGTTTTCTTGTCTTAGCGTGTATCGCGATTAATCGTCTCAACATTAGACACTCGTGCAAGCAAGCCTATTGAGAAATCCCAGGGATCTGGCGGACACAGGTTATCCTGTAGTCAACATCTCTAACAACCAAACGTCAAAAGATTCATTGTTTGTAAACAATGCTGGCCTTCCTACCCGTAATAACAAACGTCAGCATAAGGCCCGTGATATGTTGCATACTGTCAAACGCTAGTAAATATGATAGGGTTGCCAGACCCCTGAGAAATCCACGTAAGGTTAAAGTCTCGAGTAATTCATGATTAGGGCCTAAAAGCCATTTGTGAACAATGACTTTAAACGTTGATCTCTCACGAATCACGAGAATGCTACTAAATCCAGCTACTCTATATGGTAGTACTAACATTCTTCTACCATATGCTGCTTTTATTTTACGAGAGTGATTTAAGATTCAAGAGAAATTGACTTTTAAAGTTTACAAATGGCTTTTAGGCCCTTAACATGAGTTACTCGAGAAGTGAGGATAAACATCGTAGTACCTAAAACTGAAATTGATAATAACTTTCTAGCTATGTTTCAAACTGTATGGCATTGGTCAGTGTCGTCATTATCGTTGATTTTCTTATCACCAATTCTTTTTATCACCAATTACTTTGCTTAGACACTTCGAAAACCCCCCAAGTAACACCAAACCGTCATAATTAGTTGCAGCAACTTGGTTGTGCCAACAATCAATATGCAACTAGCGATTTGAAATTGGTTCACTGTTGTAGAGCCCCTTGGTCCGAAATACACCTTGAAGTCAGCACCTTGCTGTACATATTTGCGCCTTTGTTTTGATTTGCTGTGTTATTTTGACAGAATATTTGAGAGTGTGTTCATGTGAGTTCATTATTAGGGGCGCATTATTAAGCTTGGGACCGAGTTTGGGACCGATGTGCTAGTACTGACTAAGCCAAGAAAAAAAACGTTTTAGTATGGGACCTACTGGTCTTAGAGTTAGTCTATGGTTGTGCCCTAGTTGAGTCACATTGGAGTAACTTTTACTGCTTTGCAACAAGTGTGCTACTAGGGCCATTTTGAAAAAGCACACTCTGCGACGATTAACCTCACTTTTGCGTTGCCTGGATTCTTCCATTCTCTACAAAATCTGTCAAAGGCACATGCATCAACACGCTAAGATCAGTTCACCCAAATATGGGTAAAGAATACCCATAATCACGAAAAGTCCACATACCCATTTATGGGTACACGCAAACAAAAGCTGCAGTCGAATCAATTATGTTTAAACATTCAAACACTATTATTGTAACTATTGTTACAAATATTCATGGTGTCAACTCAATTTCGGAAATTACATTCTCTGACTTTCCATGACTTTAAAATGAAAAATCCAGTTCAATATTCCATTATTTGTGCTAACATGCTAAAAAAACGATAATTTCAATTCGGGTTATAAATAGAAGAAACAAGTTTCAAAAATGGACCAGTATGTATTTTTTATCCAATGAAGTAAGAAAACAATTTTATAACTGTTGTTGGAAGCACCGAACTGTTGACCCGCGGCATGAATCAGTAACTTTGAAATACTTATGTTTCCTATTCGTTGATTGTGATGTTGGGATTTTATGTGACTCTAAGAGCCTTGTTTTCCCATAATGCTCAAAGCCAATAAGCAGACAATTCTGGCTTTCCTTCAATAACGTTTGCATTAATAATGTACACAAATTACCGATATTTCATGGGTTTATCTGCACCCGCACTGATCATGCAACATTAATCATAGTAACCCATGAGCCAGCAAACAAAATTTGACAACTGTGCGCGTTCAAAGAACGGCACCCCGCCGCGTCGAAAACGGACATCGTGCGGCTCTTTGTGGACGCCGAATACGTCCGTTCCGGCATCTACAACATCTTGGCACTATAAAAAAAACAATCAGAGCATCGAAGAAAGCCCGGTTTCGGACGGCCGACGACCCTGAGCAACAAGAAGCTCCAAAGGATGCTGGAGAGGAAGACCGAGGGAAAAGTGGCTACATCGCTGCGTGCGCTTGGCCTGGAGGTCGGTTCAACCGGCCAAACAGTGAAAAAGTACCCGGAGAACATGAACATACATGTCAGGAAGCGGAAATCGCGTCCACTAGTTTCGGAACTGCAGGCAATGACGCAGCGGCAGCGGTTGAATAAATTGGTCAACTCAATTTTCCCGGCGAATCACGACGTGGCGGTGGTGATGGACGACAAAACCTATCTCACCCTTGATGGCAACGACTGGCAGGACCCTTCGTAATTTACTTCCCCCACGAAGGAAGTGAGCTCCGTGGTGAAGTTCATTTCACACACCAAGTTCCCCAAGAAGGTGCTGCTGTGGCTGACAATCAGCGAGAAGGGGTTGTCAAAGCTGCTCTTCTTTCGCTCCGGACTGGCCGGACTCCGGACCTGGATAAACTGACCGTGAACGGGGAAAATTATAGTACGAAATGCCTGCCGGAAGTTGCGTCGTTCATCAAGAAATACCATAAGGGCGAAGACGCGGTGTTCTGGCCGGATCTGGCGTTGGCCCACTACTCGAAGCAATCGTTGGAAGAGATTGAGCGGCTGAATATCGATGTGGTACCCAAGTCGGCGAACCCACCCTACACCCAACCTGAAGCGTAATACTCAAACAATTTTGTCGCGAAAACTAAGGAATTGATAAATAAAACGAAGAAAGAACTCGAAAACATTATAGTCACTAGATTCATAGTCTGGCGGATACAACGACGGGAGCCAATTTGAACTGTCACTTGGCAGAGCCAATCGAGCATGTCTCAAGTAATTTATGTGAAGGGCCTAATAGCCACATAGCCTACATTTTCGTCCGCCATGGCGAATGTTTCGGTTAACTGCCGGAAGGCCGCTCGCAAGGGCGTAGAATTTTTTTTGCAAGTAAGTTCAAATAGTTACCTTCTATGGGAAATTTATCAAGAGCAATTATCTGTCTTAGCTTTTTTTATCACCATTATGATAAAAATTAAAATCGATTGTTGAATTTCAGAATCTCTGACTAAGATGTATTTAAAAACAGTATTCTCGGTCGTTATTTTTCGAAAAAACCTAAATTACTGAAATAATTGTGAGATAACAAAATAAACATTTCATGTGAAGCAGCGATTGCGATTTCAGCCGGAATTCAGCGAATTTTATATTATATATCAGAAAATTAAACTGGCGCACATGAAAATTCACAGATGAGAACATAACCCAACTATCAAAAATCAAACGAAAAAAAACCAACACACCCAAGTAAAGTTACCAAGAAATTGAGTTAAGACACGCACCACGTAACATATAAATAAGCTTAGGCATACAAATTGGTTTCGTTTTATCACGACATATGACATTGACCCAGTATTCAATTGCCTAATTTTTTTCTGAGTTTTCAGGTCATAACTGAATTTCTCGGACTTTCCCTGACCTTCCAGGTTTGTTCAAATACTCGACACCCTGACATTACAATTGAACTATTATATCACGATTTAAGAAAAAGATTTGATCTGAGATCACCCCTGGTTTATCGCTCTTATCTACAGCAACACGGACATTCTGTTTGGCTCAAAATCTAGTCGATTTTACTCAATTTCGTCAAACGTGAGTGACTTCATTTTGTTGGCTGCAAGTGAATAATTCTTGTTGGCTTATTACAGTTCTGATTTAGGTCGATGTTGTTGACTTATCGACTTGCCAATCCCAACAAGATTTACCAGAATTCCAGTAGTGGAATCAATAAATCAGTCAAAAACGATTCTGTTTTGAGTCGAGTTGAGTGATCGTGAAATACTCATCGAGAATCTTTTTACACGGGCCACCAAACATTAGATATATTATAATGTTGTTATAGCTTACCTGTAACGTAATGTAGATTTGTTAAGATATAATAAAGGTATTTATTATTACTGTCTCTAAGAATTGAACGGAGCCAATGAAGTTAATCTCCTGAGTGCGTTTAAATATTTACCTGTTTCATTTAGTTGAGAATTCAAATCAGTGTGAATTCTTTAGTTCCAGAATTATCATATCCAGCTATTATTAAAAGGGTGACAGCGAAAAACACTGATCAACATGCAACAAGGTTACAAATACTATCGATGGATGATTCACTGTAAACTAAAGATTTGAAAAAAAATCTGTTTCGGTGATCATCAGTTAAACCAAAAATGCCAAAAATGTGTTTTATATTAAAAAGACCAATTGCTGGTTAAGAGCAACGAACAAAGAAGGCGGTCGAAGCTGACACATAATTTCATATGGTTTCACAAAGTGGTGTACAGATTTGTAATACTGGTTACACAGCTAACGGGCGGTTTAGCAACGCTTATTTTTGCATTTTTTTTTTGAGTGCATGAAAATAATCACGAATCAACGTCGACTATTTTTCATTCCACGAGTGAACAAGCTATTGTTACTTTTGAGCCGGTCTTTGGTGAGGTCTATCTGATTATAAATACATAACAAAATCCTGTTTTCAAACAATACTAAACACATGCCTGGTAGGGAAAGTTGACATTTCCAAACATGGAAGTGCGTTGCAGTACCATTAGCTAAACGATATCTGCAGTGTTGGAAAAATCATTTTCAAAAAACTTTCACTCTTTGCTCATGGCAAAGATATATCACCGAGGAACTTCGCAATCAGTTTGCGAACGAAATACACTCCAAAGTACATGAAAGCGCAGAGTGAGGAAACGTTTCATTTCTCATCGAGCAAGACCTTTCATTTCTCCATCTTACGACATTTCACTCGAATTTGAGATCCGGTCCATCCAAATATCCCCAAGGATTTGTTTTTTTTTCTCTAGCGAGTATGTGGAGGCGATGTCCACGCGAATTTAATGTTTGTTTTTATCTCGCTCTTCGATATTTTTACACAAACATGTGAAAAGGGCCTAAGTGCCTAACGTAAATAATGACTTTAAACGGCGATTGCTCAGGGATAAAAACTGATTCAGGCTTACCGACACCACCATCTGGTAGAGGAAATTTTGGAACATTCCGGTGGCCCCAGGAGTGGCCAATGTATGCAAATGTCCACTTAAAGTTTGAAGAAAGCTTTGTGATGAAAAAAGAAGAAGAAAGAGGTGTCGCTCGACATGTTTTGAATGAAAGAAAGATCTGGCCGCATCCTGAACAGGGGTCCTGTTCCAGGAAAATGACACTACCTCAGCCATTTTAGAGCCAATTTTTGAGTTCAATATTTCATTTGCTTGGGAAATGTTACCGCTCTTTGCGTTTTTACCAGAGAAAAATATTTCTAGACGGCATCCTGTACAAAATTTCACCAGAAAAACGGAAACTCGGAATATCTCCGGTATCCGGGAATCATGGCCATTCCCGTTACTGCATTATAAAAATACATAAATTTCCCCGTCAAAATGCTTCTAAGAGAATTCGAATCGGTCTATATTTCGTGAAGTTAAAGCACTCTATAGTTGACCATATATTTGTCTATCCTAGTTATTTTGTTTACCCCCTGTACGTCTGGTTGAAAAAGTACCCGAGAGATCCTCCCTTCGTACACACCGCCAGTATCGGTCGACTACGATGGGCTGTGCATGTCATAAGAATGTCGGACAACAGCATGATTTTTGAACCGCCAAAATAAGGCGACCTGCGAATCCTTCGCAGACTACGAGGCTCGCGATTTGCATCAATTGACCGGATAGAATGGAATTAACTTCTGTATATATCAGAGGCCACCCCGGCCTTGGTCTGGTTGGTAAAGTAAGTAAGGATGTCGGCTTGCTCTTCAGCGCCTTAACTATACGTTCCGTGATCCGTTTTGCCCACGAAATTATTGGAGTAGATCGTCCGTTCTAAGTTCATCTAAACCTTTTCTATCGGTCGCATCTGGGGAACGTTACGGAGGGTTGGCAGTCTCCGATATAACTTATATCTTCAGTTGATCTAACTATCTCCTCCGGTGATCTCTTAGCATGATAAAGCAAAAACCAACCAAAACACCGCGCGATGCTTCTTGATGAAGGTGGCACTCCACACTGTATATCTGCCCATATTCACTGCAAACTCAGAATGATAGAATAGCGGCTTGGACATGCCCTTCTCACTGATCATCAGAAACAGAAGGACCTTCTTCGGGAACTTGATGTGGGAGATATATTTGACGTCAACGCTTACCTCCGTGATGGGGTACGTAAAGTACCTGGTCCTGTGCCAGTCATTGCCGTCCAGCGTCAAGTAGGTCATCCGTTATGACTACGACTGTTGGATAGCTGTTTTTCACCAGCAACGCCAGCTGTTCCTTTTTTGGATGATTGCCTGCTTCTCAGACACTGCTGGCCTCGGCTAATGCTTCTTCATAGCAATGCCTATCCTGTCCTGGTACTTCTTCGTCGTTTTGCCTGTTCCACCAATCTCTCGGCTCAAGGTGCGGAATGATGAAGCCACAAACCCGCGGTCTTTCGCTTCAGCTGCACTGTCGGGCGGTCGAAACCAGGCCTCCGTTTGACGCTCTAGCTTGGCTCGGTAGAGGATGCTGTAACTATCCGGCGGACACGAAGTGCTTCACGATGTCGAACTTCTTCGCTCCGGGTGGAGCTGGCAGTACGAACAAATCATCGATTGTAGTTGCTTGGCTATTTTCGCCATGGCTACTGGAAATAAACTGATAACGCCGTCATTCGCTGTGCATGGTTGCTACGATTTGCGATGCATTGACAGGGTAATCGCATGACATATCGCTAAAATCAATCCATTGTTTTCATACATACGTTATCATTGGATTCAGTTTCCAGAACAGTTGAAAATATCATTGAATTGGTTTTTAAACTTCCTGGAGTTTTGAGTTTATCCCATAAATATTCACTTATGTATGATACTAGACATTTATATGAAGTTGGTTGGTTTCATAGGCACATATTTTGGATGGTCGTCTCAATTTTGAAATTGAGGAGCTTCGATATACTGAAGAAACTAACCTTTTTCTTATTTGTTAATAAAGTAGGTGGTGTTTTTTTCTCACTCCAGATGTATTTCTAACCTGAGAAAGCAACAATATGACGGAACACCTTCATCCCTCTTAACTTTTTCATAAATGATTGAACACTCTGATACATATTGAATTTTCTTCGAATTCTGAATAAATCTGTACGATTACAGATAATCTCACCATCTCAAGCAAACAAAGAACTCAATTCAATGGGACTGTTAAGATTTGAATATTCCACCCCGGTCGTAATTAAGCCATAAAACTCCAAAGCATGCGATCATTGATTATCATCCGGCTGAATTTCTTTCCTCTGCCCATCGGAGGAGCTGGCTAGCTGGCTAGCTGCTGCACTGCAGTCGTAAAGATGATATCATAATCGATTCTATTTATCACTCAACCGAACCAACCGAAGGCACATATTACCCTCACAACCGATCCCATCTCGGACTCTGACAGTCTTAAGTTTCTGGCTTTATTTTTTTTTTGCACAACCAAACAAACGCATAAAATTTTAATGGCTCTCATTTCTCTTCCATCGCACTTCGGGCAATCCGTCAAGGGAGTCTCAGGACGACCCGACGACACGCCAAAAACCCGAGAAACGATGCAGTAATAAAGATATCTCATTCGAGAAAATAACTACACAACAAACTGTACGAATGCGCAGATGTCGCCACGGGACTCAAAATTCAGACCACCCAACCTGCCAATATCTTGCCGAGTTTATCATAATCCAAGTCCGTCCAGGTCCGGTGTCTCGATCATCGAGCGAACAATAGCAAAACAACAGAGAAATAGCTTTCTTTCACTCAGGAAGCATCCCAGAGTCTGTATGTGGTCTCGTTTATCAGTGTTCCGATATCTGTTCCTGGACCAGAAATGAAGCAACGACGGAAAACGGGCAGAGAGTGAGCATGAATTATGTCATAAAAGCTTAATTCGAACACAAAAGGCCAAAACACACAGAACCAAAATAGACGGAAAGCCTCCGGACTAGCGTTTTGTCAGGAACCTCCGATGAATGGATGAATGGTCGGAGGAGGTCTCCGGCTTTGCTCGGTGAAACACTCATATCTACCTCTATTTCATCCCATTCAATTTGTCACTTTGCTCCGAGTCCGCGGATACTCCGGTTGGGAGTTTATGTGATTCCTTGCCGTCGTCGTTGTTGGTCGGACAGGAGCAGCGAAGAAGGGTGGAAAGTGACTAAATAAGACATTAAAAACGAATCATTTTACCGTTGAGCTGTCCAGGGTGACAGTGACGGGCAGAGAGCCGAGCGGCGGCGAAAGAATTGGGCCACAATCGCGCCTCACCAAATTGCGACGTGGGTGGCGGCAGGTAGAAGAGCTCCGCCACTGCACCTTGGGGGGTCTCCGGATTGTTGAGATATGAATTATTGAGTGCAGTCTTTGAAATGCAGTTCGGATATGCGCTCGAGCGTGCGTTTGTGTTTGTGAGTGGGTCGGGTTTGGCATTATGGGATATTCAGATTTACGATCAATTAGTTGGGAGTTTGGAAGTTTATTGCAATTAATCATATGGCCAAGCAGTGACACCAACTAATTCTCCTATAAATTGACTCATTTCCAGACCTGTTCCGCTCGGTTGCCGTCATCGTTGTCATCGTTGACGAATGCGATAGTCTTGTGAGCCGATTGCGTGGTAGATATTTTGTGAATTGAACTACCAAATGATTTCAATCGAGAGTAAAGTTCAATCAGTGCCTACTGAGCTTTACAAAAAAAACTCGCCATCGGCATTTGACTCTAATCACTGGTGGCTGCTCGGTTCACTCGGTTTACAACTCTGCGCGCGAAGCAAATGCCTAGCTCCGAAACTGCAACATAAAGACATTAAATGCGCCAATAAGGGTGACCCCACCGCGGCCCGACCGACCGTCTCATGTGCATATGCTCGGTTATGCTTGCCAACAACAGAGACAGTCAGAGGCGGCCGACGACGAGGTTATGCGTGATGCATAAAATGCACACTCTTCCCCTTCAACTGCATTCCCCCCAACAATATTGTTAAGGGCAGAGCGGAAGTCGCGGGAAGGACGACGTTTGGGACGTTTTTGCTCGGAGGATCGCGAGAATTGTATGTACAGAACGTAAGCAATAACCGACAACGAACTCCAGTTTGCCAAGGAGCAACAGCAGCGGGAAAGCGTAATGAATGGTTCTACTTGGGTGGTCTTGTTCTTTTGACGGACACACGAGGCAGCCTGGATGGGTGGGGCCGGGGGGCACCGGGGCGGGTAAGGTGGCAAGCCAGCGAGGGTCCCTTCTTAATTGTGCATTTTTGCTCATGACGAGTATTTATGCACTACACCAGGCCGGCACCAGGGTGGGACTGAGGCCGTCGTTCGAGAGTGTTGGTGAGTTCCTGAGAGTCGGTCAGTGCCATTTGTTTGGGATTGTAGAGCGGGTGGAGTAGCACAAATACGGGTGCTTTGTTCTATTTTATACACTGGGAGAAAATTATGTCTGAATATTATAATAAATCATTTGCTAAAATCCCTTGTTGAAAATCGAGAACCGAAAAACTCATCGAAAATTGATTTATTCCTCATGGATTGGATTTGGATTGGATTTGGATTGGATTTGGATTGGATTTGGATTGGATTTGGATTGGATTTGGATTGATTTGGATTGGATTTGGATTGATTTGATTGATTTGGATTGATTTGGATTGGATTTGGATTGATTTGGATTGGTTGGATTGGATTTGGATTGGATTTGGATTGATTTGGATTGATTTGGATTGGATTTGGATTGATTTGATTGATTTGGATTGGATTTGGATTGGATTTGGATTGGATTTGGATTGGATTTGATTGGATTTGGATTGGATTTGGATTGGATTTGGATTGATTTGGATTGGATTGGATTGGATTTGGATTGATTTGGATTGGATTTGATTGATTGGATTGATTTGGATTGGATTTTGATTGGATTTGAGTTTGGATTTGACGTTGGATCTGTATTAAATTTAAATTTGGATTTGGATCTGTTCAGTATATTGTCTAGACCCATCTGTTGTCTTATGAGAACATTTATGATATTAATGAAAGCCAGCTCTCCGGAAGATTTAAAATAAGGGATGGAACGGTCAAAACTTGGTCGACTCAAATATGACGGAGTTTTTTTTTAAATCATGCATTTAAAAAACTTGAACACCCCTCATTTTGTAGGTTGTTTTTGCCATTTTTTAATTTAGTTATCAAACTGGCGTCGAAGCAAGTAGAGTAGCGTATCAAAGTTTCCTGGCAAAATCACTTAATAATGCCTAATAAACAGTGGCAAATGTTATAAGAGTGTTTGAAAAACGTCTGACAACTGCAAGGAGGCCGGAATCAGGAGAAAACCGGAAGAAAAGTGGCCAGCCTTTTCAAACGCAATCCCAGCCTTTCCATCAAAGATCATGAAATGTAGCTGACAAGAATATTTAAAAAACATATTAAGGAAATAGGTCAAACGTCACAGAGAGATCTGGAGGTAGGGTATAGAAGCACATGAATGCAGATGGATTTTTGATTTTGATAGACTATCGATGTTAATGATCACCAAATACCCCACAAAGAACATGGAACACATTTTAGAACTCAATCGAGCGCAAATGGGCTTGTTTAGCTTGGGAGCTGCTTATTCAAGTATAAACCAGCACATTTTGTTTGTAGTTCTTCAAATAACTGAACAGCACAATTTTTACGCTATGTTCTTGCATTGAGCTATAAATCTGTTCAAATTAAGTTACACACAATTTAGTAAATTTTGTGGGAGTTGACAAACTAACGAATCAACAATATTCATCTCCAGTTATTAGTATTCATATCCGAGTTATTAGTACGAGACACTGAAGAAGTCTGCACATTGTAGACGAAATACGCGTATCTGTCGAAGATAAGCAAAGGTAGTTGGAATTAAATGGAGATTACTAATTTTTCTTCTAAATTATAGTAAATATTCATCTGATTAAATCCGCTGTTATTGACTTGTCATCTTTTCAATCCCGTCAAGATTTACTCAATTCAAAGTGAAGCCTGTAGAAACTATCATTTCAAGGGTTAGTTAAGTGCAAACACCAACAATTTTCACCGGCCTATAAATGTTTTTTTTATTTTACCATGCTTGCGATTGAAATCAACCTTGGTGGGGTTAATATCAACATGAGTTCTGTCAGATATACCAATATTAATGTTGAAGGCTGTACCATAAGCGTGGTAAATTTAACTAAAATTGCACGGTAAATTTGAAAATAGGCAGAGTCGGGAAAAAAATTAGTTTTTACTGAAAGATTTGTTTCAGTGCGCCTTTGACTAAATTGAGTCAAATCAGACTTAACTATGAGTTGCTGTAGCTGGTTACTCGATATAAAATAACTTTTAACCTCGATATAACGGTAAAACACTCCTCTTATTTTCTCATGCCTTATCTTAACGTTCTTTTACTGCCACCTTTGAGTGGGTCCCATCTCGTTGTTCAATTCCGGGCAATGAGAAAGCGGACTCGCTTGCAAGGGTGGGCGCTATGGAAGGTGATATTTACGATCGACAAATCGCCTTTTTCGTAAAGTCCTTCGTCAGCTGGCAGTATAAATGGAGTAAAGGAGATTTGGGGAGATGGCTACATTCTATCACTCCCAAGGTGTCGAAGAAAGCTTGGTTCAGGGGATTGGATGTGGGTGGAGACTTCATTCGCGTTATGTCCAATCATAATCCTTTGAACGATCATTTGTTCCGTGTTGGGCTGAAGGACAGCAATCTCTGGGAATGTGGACAGGGTTTCCAGGACGTAGATCACGTTATTTGGTTTCGTGCTGATCATCGTGAAGTCCGATCTGAGATTTATGATTCCTTTCGGGCTCGAGGTAGACAACCTAATGTACCGGTTCAAGATATTTTGGCTGCACGAGATTTTGGAGTTAGTAAGACTTATTTATGTGTTTTTGACTAAGAGGAATCTTAGGTTATAGTTGGATTAACTTTCATGTTTTGGAAAAAAAAAATGTGAGAACTACGTGATTTGTTTTGATTTTGGTGGTCCGAAACCGCGGCACTCACGATGAAGCTCTCGATTGACTCGTCTACACGGGTCCGGATAGTCTTGCACTCTGCGGCGTGATGGAGGTCACGTATCCTCGTATCGAACGAGACATCCAGGATTGTCCTCAGCAGCCGGTTTTGGGCCACTTGCAGCTTCCTCTTGTGGGTCTCGGCACATGTGCTCTATGCCAGCATTTATGCGATGATCGAGTTGTGAACTACCAGTTTGTTCCGTTCTGACAATCTGTATCGTCGGGAGATCAGCGGATTGTTGACCATCCTCTTCAGTAGCCCGATGCATCTGTTCTTGAGCTTTTCGGAATGGGTATGGGTATGGAACTGGGATGAAGCAATCAGCAGTCGGGACCGGTAGTGGTTGGAAGTCCTACCGTTGGCGATGATCGCACTATCATTTGCGTACAGCGCCAGGCTGCAGTTCGCTAAAAGTTGTGGAACGTCGGAGGTGTGGATGTTGTGCAATATGGAGTCCTGAGGCTGAGCCCTGATGCACACCCGCTGGAACAGCTTGCAGATCGGAAGTGGCACATGGAGGGATAGTATTTTTACCATTCTCGAGATGTGGCCTGGGACGTTGGCCTGCACCAGCTTATGGATCAGTTCATCGTGACAAACGTTATTGAATGCCTTTTGCACTTCCAGAAGTACCATGGATGTGTTGTTGGAGAGCGATTTGTTGCGTATGATGTTGTCTTCCTCTCGAACCAGTTGATGGGCGGTAGAGTGGCCTTTCCGAAAACCGAATTGCTCCGGTACAATGACTTGGTGTTCTTCGACGTACTCCATCAGGCATCTGGAGGATGAGTCGTTCAAAAAGCTTGCTGACAGCCGAAAGAAACGTGATAGTCCTGTAGCTTGACAGGGTTGTTGGATCCTTTCCAGGCTTTAGAACGGGGATGACTTTCCCTATATTCCATCCGGTAAGCATCTTGTAACGATCGCTGCCATGAACCGAAATGTTTTGCTGGAGAGCTTCAACAGAACCACGTTGAATATAGTATCGTTGCTTTCAAGTTCTTGCTGCGCTTCACCGCCGCACGTTTTTCGTCCTCCGGCACATGGTCACCGAACGGTGCATCGTCGGTTTGTTGGCCAAGTTGGTTCATAGTTTGCTGCACTGCGGCTTCGTGTGGACTCATCATGCTGGCACCCAAGTTGTGCGCTTGAACGAGCTTGTTGGCGATCGCATTGGCCTTCTCCGACAGAAGAAACCAGGATGCCTCCGGAATCGACTTTCAGCGGTGGAACTGCTGTTGGTTTTTTGAGGATCTATGGCACCTTCCAAAACGGTTTCGAATGGTCGCTTAATTGCGCAATGCTGTTCGAGAACTGATGATCGTCATTTGGTCCCCAATTACCTATTGTACAGCGGCACTCGTGTTTTTTCACGAGATTCGCTGGTATTGTCGCCTGGTGTTTCGTTGCTGAATAAGCTGCCGAGTGTAGGTGTCAATCGTGGAGAATTGTCGCCTTACCGGTACCAAGCGGATGCAAGCTTCTTCTGCGGCGTGGATAGTTTCCTCAAAAACACTCAGCTGCTGGTCGATGGCTTCAACGGGTGGTACTTTCGTTTCTTCGGGAAGACGTGAGTCCACTGAGCTACTAAAAGCCACCCAGTTGACCCTTCTGGATTGGATTCTGGTGTTGGATTGCAGTTCAGTTCACACACCACCGGGTAGTAGTCGGAGCTCAGTTCGTTGACGGTGACGGGCTTCGAGAGTGCCAGGCTGTACAGGAACACATCCAGGGTGGATGTTATTCCGGCTGATGAAAGGAACGTGGGCTCGTCTGGAAAGTGGACGGCATACGTTCCTGCACTTAGATGGCCTACCAGAAGGTCACCGTTCTTGTTGCACTTATGATTTCGTCACAGTGTATGAGGTCACTGGCCTCCACAAAGCCGGTCTGTGGTTGGTAAGTTTCTGCAGATCTTCCATGACAACGGCCCGATGTGCCGTTGCTGTCCACACACTGGAGAGGTACGTAGACGGCGAACAAGTTGATGTCTCCGTTGAGGCCATGGATTTTGACGCCGATTGCTGAAAATCATTTCGGGTCATCTTGCGTTTTACATTCTAGCATTAAGTAGCATTAATCCATGAGAGGGGACGGGCCAATCAAACACCGGCAACGAACCAAAATAATTTTGCAGCTGAGGGGTGTGGCTATTTCTGTATTCATAATGGAATGAAACTAAATTTAATAAAAAGAAGAAGACAATTTATGAAATGAACCAGCCGATTTAAGAAGACAATATGAACCATTGGTTATCCGCTTTTGAGGAGCCGGATAGGGAAAATCATATTTTCAACCTGTTGATATGGAGATTTGTATTAGAGCAATAGTATGTCATTTTTAGGTAAAAAAATTGAATCACTTATACTAACTGCACTTCATTGTTATTTCAATGAAAACAATTTGTTAGTTTTTTCTTATCAAATGATATTTAAATAAAGTCACTCTGTTAAGTTGAACGAAAGTTAATAGCGTTAAAAAACCTTTCACTTTAGCGCAACGCTCTCATTTTTCAAAATTTGGAAATGACACCCGGTATAGAAAAGAGAAACGTAATCCTACGTTCAAAAAACAACTTATTTTATTCTGTACTATTTTTCAGTGTTTCAAAAATTAACAATATTTATGAGTTATGTTAAGTTTATTGTAGTCTTGTCAGTCATAGAAAATATGCTCACAATTCAAATTAAAAATGTAATTAAGTACACCGTGTCCAATATGTTCTCATACAAAATAAGACTCTATTTATTTCAAATCGATAATCCAGATTGTATTGATAACTTTACCCATTATATTGCAATATAATACTGATCAACTGCAGCATATGTTTTGGAATAACACCGCCTTTAACCTGCTTGGCCAGCTCCAGACGTTTTTCGAGACCATCACAGCATTTCCATCGGCATTTCGTCCCAAATTCGTTTGATTACGGGTTTGAATTGGTTCATATTAGACGCTCTGTGGTCATTTACCTTCGCCAGCATGTATGACCATACAAAATAATCAAAGGGATTCAGATCTGGTGAACTGGGAGGTCATTCATTCTTGTACAAAAAGTCCGTCAAATTTTCTCGGCACCAGCCCTGAACGAGATTTGCAGTATGAGATGGCGCTCCGTCCTGCTGAAACATATATTGATCAACTCTAAACACCTCTTGTACATATAGCTTGACAACTTCCTCCAAAACTTCCGTTTTATAATAAACGGCACTCACTTTAACGCCTTTTTCGATGAAAACCAATGGTAATTTGCCTCGCTTGCAAATTCCTCCCCAAACCATCACTGCCGCAACACTTTGGAAACTTGGAATATTCCTATTACTCTCTGGAACAGTTCTCGGAGAGAGCCCACAATCTGTCGTTCTGGACGACGAAAAGATAAAATCTTCCCCATCGTACCGCGACAAAAGCAGACTTGCTCTTTCGAGTCAGAAGGTTCCGAAACTCCGTGAACCTTACGTTTCTCGAAAGCTTGGAATCCGAGATCATTTTGCAGTATATTGTGCATTGACGATCTCGATACATTCAGATCTGCGGCCATTAACGTACAGAGCGCTGTGATTTTCGTCTAATCCGTTCCTTGACCACTTTAACAACTCGTGCAGTCCGCACCGTACGAGTACGATCGGATCTCTTCCGGTCATCCATCGAGCAGGTGTCACGGTACCTTCGGATGGTTCGGTACACAAAATCCCGCTTTACTTCGAGGTTTTTCAAATTTCTGAAAATAGTGCCCGGGCGCTCACCTTTCAAAAACTTTTTTATCACCACAGCGCGGAACTCCTTCACAGCTGGTAAAAGATAAACACCGAATGAAAACAATCGGACATAACCTAAAAGCGTTTGTATAAACATAGTGCAAAACTACACCAACACATACGTAAAGCATGTTGAGTAGTTGCACGACACCAATGCAAGGAAAAAGTGTATGAGAATATATTGGACACGGTGTAAATGCTATATCCAAAAAAATGTTATATCAATACCTCGATATAACTTTTTTTTTCGATATAATAGTCTTTATAAGTCACTACCAATATCAGATTGACACACTGGGGAAACTGAGCTGATACAACGCATTCAAAATCATCAGCATAGATTGATACACTACTTTCCAAGTTCTGCAAAAGTAGTGTGCACCCTCATCGTGGGTGGTCCGAACTTTCTCAGTGACCTTCCCGCCATCCCAAAAAATCGTCGATTGCGCCAGCGAATCTTTCGCCCGTTTCTGGCTCACCTTTATCTCCCGAAAACAACTCTGTTACACCGCGAAATCTCCGTCATCTTTGGACGCAAATTGTCATAATAAGAAACCCAACATTCGTTGACCGGCGGCCACCACGCGCTGGCCGAGGTCCGTTCCCAAATTGGAGATTAATTTATTACCGAATGTTATGCCTCGACTGTATCATGTTCTGTGAAATTTTCGCTTATCTTTCTCCCACTCCGCCCAGGAGAAGCCGCTCGAACCATGTCAACCGTCAACGGTAAACGAGAAAGTCATGTTACAGCCTGGTTTGTGGGTCTCATCGTCGCCCAAAACCAAAGCACCACACATAAGATGCGGGGAAGGAAAAAAAAGGTCCTCACCGCGTGGTCATAACAATAAGCGACTAACAATAAAGCAAAAAAAAAAGCAGGCGGTCAAACATAAAAATAATCTTCTTTAGATTGAAATGTCAAAATATTTGTTTTCTTCGTCTCTTCTCTCTCCCAACCATCGCCGACGGGATTCTAATTCATTGTGTTGCTTCGCCTTCTTCCATGCGTTCAGCGCTCAGCGGTCGGGAATGGGAATTTCGTGAGTTTCGGTAGTTTGAATTTGGTGTGAAATACAATCGAAGAAAAGTAGACATGAATGATTTAGGAAATGATTTATTTCGATTAAATAGCGCCAAAGAGGGTCGCCGCCCGGCCAACGAGGACACCCAGGAGGAGGTTGTTGTTGTTGTTGTTGTTGCTGTTGCTCGGTGGTGGCCGTCGAGTCAGACTTCAATGCATACGGCAATTACTGTGAACCAATTATTCTAATGCCAGCTATCTGTAAACATTTTGACAAAGTCATTGAAATTTTCAATCGCACAAACTCGGCGGGGATCCTGCATGATGTGGAATAAATATGCATCTAGAAAATTGATAGCCGGTGACATGCAATGCTGGTAGCGAGCTAAATGAATTGCATACACTGGTGAGACAGGAGGAAGGAGGTACAAACAGCCGATTGAAGTCGATAAATTATGCACCAACTGTCCCGTGCCGTAATTCGACTACCGGTGGCTGAAAAAGGAAGCATCTAATGCATTATTTCGCTACTTGCCGCTCGTTTAGCATTAACAACAAGGGTGACAAACAAAACTGGAAATCGATTCGGAAAATTAGCCCTAATCGTATGGTGGACGATTGTGATGTCGTTGGGTTTTGTTTACAAAGCTAATTTGTTAAACGTTTGGAACGTTCAATTGGTTGAAAATGAGTTCAAATTTCAAACAATTGTTCCTCAGAACAGACATTTTAATGGTTGCAATCCAATTAATAGCTTTAATCGTGCACTGAAAATTAATTTTCGTTTATATTACGAAATCGAAGGTAGGACTAACAAATCTCTTCGTTGTTTTCTGCAACTGTAATTAATGGCACACGCGCAACTGTCATAAGCACGAAGCTTTTGTTGACACAGAATGAACATTCGTACATTCTACGAAAACAAAACTGAGAGCTACGAGTAATTTGTTACCAATAAAAAAGAAAAGTCTCTCTGGTAGTTGCATGAACGACTGACAGATCTACTTTATCGGCTCCAAATATAATTGAAAAAAAGCGCAACCACGAGACGTTGTTGTTCGTGACATGGGATTCGATCGTGCATTTTTAGAGAGACCTGTTATTGAGTCCGTGCTTGATCTCACTAGGCCATGTTGACTCGAGAAGTATCTTGATTATTGTGCATGAGGTTCTCATTCTCTACAGCGCTTTCATTTCTATTTTGGGATAAATTAATGCGGTGTTTGGGCACTACGTGGGGTTAGTTAAATAACATATAAGTTCTAATTTTCAAAAGAATGGATAATACCCTAATTACATGTTTGAGTGCATATTATATCGGAAAAAGAAATGTATTTGTTTCATTTGACCACACGTCATTTACAGACATCCTAATTCCAATGATGAATGATTGAGATGTTAATTCTTATTTCTGTAATAGTCTCGAACTTTCTGTAGCACACCTGCCATCAGATTACGAACAATATCCTCAAATACACTCGCGGTGGCAGCTCTTCATTTTAATTTTTTTGCGAATATTTGATGCAAGGAGGGCTAAGGAGGGCATGTACAATGTTGGTTGTCATCCCGGTCGGACATCCTTTTTACTTTGAACGGATTTTATTCTATACCGCTGCTTTACTGCCAAATAAAAAAGGTTTGACTCCTGATCAGGTTCCGGAAGATGAAGCTGACTTTGAACTATTAGGATTTTCACGAGTTTGCCAAGAAAAAAGGTAAATGTAGAGCACCCCAGTCGATCGGTGTCTTCACTAGCATTTTCTGTCTTCACATATGGAAAAAATATCGCATTACGACCGTCATGAAAAGTGGTCAGGTTTTGGGCGTTAATATTTCAGTCGTTTTTCAAGAGATTTTTAAAATTTTTCATCAATCGATCGGATATTTTTCTACGCATTATTTCAAAAGAGAACATTGATTATTCCGGTACAGATACTACTGAAGAATTCATAAATGTCAAGCCTTTTCTTAAAATATATCTTAACCTCTTCAGGCATATATGACCCCAAAAGGAATATGGAGGTATAAAATCAAAAACTGAAAAAAAAGTGTACTTTGTCCTCGACAAATTTGTTCTAAATCAATTCTTCTATTTGAAAAATATAAAAACAAAACAAGAACGTCTTGAATATGGAGCGTTTCCAGATGAAATCAGCCGGAAAAAGTCAAAATCTAGCACGACCCTCTCCGATTTGGATGAAACTTTGCACATGTCTTCGGAATTGGTGATGATGGATTTTCCGCGGGTTAAGGGAATTTTTTGACTCAAGACATTTTTTTCAAAGTTTTGTCAGGCGTATTTTTCAAAAAATCATAACTCGAAAACCTTTGGTTGTAATAAAACTGCGTCTGAGAAGAAGTTGTAGTTAATTAACTTGACTTTATGACAAAAATATGTACACTGTAAAAAAAAAAAAAATTCTTCAAAAAAATCAAAAATTAAACCTAAAAATCAATTACCAAATCTGTCCAACGTACGATTTTTCTAATTTTTTTTTCAAAAAGGCTTTGAGTCATAAAAAGAAGAATAGAAGTTGTTTTACGATGGAGTAACTTAAGATAAAAAAGTTCTTAGAAGTAAGAAAAATTTAAGTTTTCTCCAATTTGTTGTTTTTGCATAAATAACCATATTTTAATAATACAATACGATTTTTCCAGTGATTTTAAGCAAAAATGCTCTTGGTGAGCAACATTCTATATGTACCCGTTTTCAAAATAATTTGAAAGTAATGTCGAAAAAATGGCTTTTTCCATGAAAATATCCCTTTTTCAAAATTTAGCCGTGATTGTCCATCTTCAAAAGTATTTTTTTCAAATTTTACTTAAAATTTTCAACAACTATCCTGTGGACAACAAGAAGATTGAACATCTTCTTAATTAACGAAATTAACGAATCTTAATTACCAAATAAAAATTTTGTTCATACATGATTTATTTATTTTTTCTGCTATTTAAAAAAAATTGAATTTACATTTTTACAAACACTATTTCCTAACATTCCTATAAATATTATGAAAACTCAGTATTTCGTCAGTTGAAAATATTTTCGCAGCGATTTTGTTATCTGCAACTGGAATGAAGGAGTGATATTTCTGTGTACCAGGAATCATTTTTGTTTGCTGATAACTACCACCCTATTCTGCAGCTCCCTCTTCATATTCTTCTTGTGAAACATAGCAAAATGATATTTTTGTGAAATTTTCTTGATTTCTCTTAATAGCCTAATCATACAAAGTTTTCGCACTTGTTATTGGATGTTCATGTTGTTTGGCCAAGCTTGCTCCATATAATAAAGAACAAACAGATGAATTGTAGCCTGATCATTGTTCCAATGATGACTTTGAACAGTATCCCGAAGTACAAATGAATAATTCTCTGCAAAATCGCAAATAATAACTCCTTCTCCTTCTTTTAATGAAGACTTTGTATCTTTCATAAATTTAGATTGCTTTGTTTTTATATAATCATGAGTTAATAGTTTTTCTAATTTCTCGCTAAAATATTCAACAAATCCATCTACAGGTTTTGATAGCGTTTCTAAATTACATTTATCAGTTGTAATCCATTGTTCGAACGATATCTCAGACAAGTTATGTTTCTCAAGTTCTTTTAAAAATCTTATCTCAAATTCTGACAGCGTGGGACAATTTACGCATTCACGGAGGTAACAATATTTTGATCTTGATGATGAATTACACAATAACTTCTCAAAATGTTGATTAGAATCAGTGTTGAATGAATATTTTTTGAAACTGTGAAGCATTAAATCGATATTTTCGTGAATTGCGCAAACACAAACGTTGTGAGAACCTGAAGCATTTAGCAATTCACAATGTTTTGGTCGTAATGCTGCAAAAGTACTAAATCCAATTTTATGTTCACTGACTTCTTTAAATCGAGTGAAAGTTTCTCTAAGTGATGAAAGTAATAACCGTTTTTGAATTTGTTGACGCTTACCATTATTAGTGTTTACAGAAACATAATCTCTTTGTCCCGGCATGGCTCTGCTGATGTCGTCCTCGTCAAAAAATTGTATCACTTGATTCTTTATATCCGGATTCAAACGATTCCCCGCATATTCAGTTAATATTTTCGAACGTAAATATACACAAGAAGATAATCTTGAGATGGTTTATAGTCTTTAGAGATTTACAGTTGTAACAGTAATTTTTAGACAATAGAAAGCTACAATAAATATTCAAACATATTCAATTAATATTCTTAAAGGTCAACATATATTATAAGGCAATATGACAAGTGCTACTTTCATGCTGACTTTCAAGCACCGGCAATGTATGAAGTCGTTCAAGGTGAAAAACGAACCGAACTGTAATGATGAACAGAATGTGACGGCTAAAACCCGGGCTCGCAAGTTGTATCGCGAATATTTGACAAAGTTTTCCTGCGTGATAATGGGCGATGAAGCTTATGTGCTGGAAGACTTCAAGCTGCTTCCCGGAATGTCTTATTGTAGTGCCATGCAACGGAATGATGTAGAGGAGTATTTCAGGACGAAGAAAAAGGCCAAGTTTCCCAAAAAATATTTGGGTTTGGCAGGCAATACGCAGCTGTGGTCGAGCAAGCCAAAGCTTCAAAACTACCGGAACGGTAAACAGGGAAATATACCGTGAAGAATGCCTAAGGAAGTGATTGTTACCATTCCTTCGCAGCCATGACGCTCCCGCGCTATTCTGGCTTGATTTGGCCTCTTGTCACTACGCCAAAGATGTTTTGGAATGGTATAAAGCGAATGCAGTCCATGTTGTACCGAAAGAGGCGAATCCACCTAACTGCCCGGAGTTGCGACCTATCGAGTGGTATTGGGCTCTCGTGAAGAGAGAGCTATCTCAATATAAACAGTAAGCTACAACTATACACAAATTTTGAAAATCTTGGATAAAAGCAGCTAAATCGGGTGCACAGAAGTCTGCACAGACTTTAATGGCTGGAGTAAACTCAAATGTTCGTAGTCGCTTCATGCAGCCTAATTAAGTAACTGTAATTAGATTGAAGATGACTAATAATGCACAATTAAATTAATAAAAAATGCAACTTTGGCTTGAACTAACAGCTACGTTGTTCTATTCCAAATTTATTCTGTCCAGATTTTGTCGCTAGCAAGCCTTAGTTTCCTCTTTCCAAAAGTCGGCCCACTGACCTATTCAATCTAATGACCCAATCGGTCTAATGGCATTTAGCCTTTTTGGCCCTACACTGTTGCTTCATATTGAAATGTGAATGTAGCTATAACACCTTCACCATTTTCAAAAGTTAGTCTGTCAGCTTTTTCATGATTCGGATAATGTTGAACCATTGATATTTTTGTGAACACAGATTCTTCACCTTCGACTCTCACATTTATCTCTACAAGCAAAAAAGGTGCCCAGCCCTCTTGTTATAAGGGCTCCATTAATAATTGTTCAAATATAAATCACGTCGCTTCCCTACACCTTTCCAAACCTACCAACCATAGCGAGATACCGTGTTAAAGCAGCATTAAACGATTTGAAAGAATTTATGAACCTCGCCTGCAGTAGTAATCAAGCAATCAGTAAGCCAAACAAGCTCAACAACAGTACAAAACAATAGTAATCATCACCACTGGGTGGGGGTGGCATCTGAACAAAAAAAAAACAACAAATCCATGTTTGCTCGTACTTTACCTGTGGTTACACTGCTAGCGGAACTTTATCGCTGAATTTCACGCAATCTCCTGTTTAATCGCTGAGCTTTGTTCGCCACCTTTCGAACAACAAAGTATGGAAATTTTTATTGGAGATGGAATCGGGCACTTTCGCCAGCCGATTGCCAGTCATGAATAATTGCTTCATTAAAATTGGGTGCGATCAATCACTTGATTCCACCACCGCGTAGTCCGGAATTGATCCTGATCTGTGTCATATCGGTGTGCGGTCATCTCCGGGCGCGTTGGAATCCATTCAACACAACGATGATCAAAAGCCCGATAGCCGCCATGTGTTGCACGATTATTGTAGAAACCTTGTTGAGTTCTTCCGGCATCCCCACCTACTACACAACTCCACACACAACCTATAACGGCAATAAAATAGACGAACAACTTTATGGTTTGAGCCCTAACAACAATCACCTCCGCGTAGGTATTTTATTTGAAAGCGAATCAGTCTCTTTTTTTTCAGTTTTTTCTCTCACCCTTAAGCATCTCGGCGCGGCGGTGAATTCATTCAACAATTCCCTCCACCGAGAGCGGTAAGCCTCCGAACAATCGCGTAAGCCCTCAAAGGCGGAAATTCCATTGAAAAAGCAGTGAATTCTTGTGAGCGGCTTTTCCTTTCCGTCAAACAGCACAAATTCCAAAACAAAAAGATAGTGCTGCTATGATCGGTGGCTTTCCTGTTCCAAGCTGATTAAACGTTAACCTCGTTCTGCTCGACTGGGACTAGACTTCTCAGACCTCAGACCTCAGGTGAGAAGCGCTTGATTGGGTTTGATTGATTCGAAGGGAGCATGGCGGTGGACGAATGGGAGAGGGGAAGAAAACGGAAGCACCAATTAGGTCATTGAAATCGATTTGACAGTTATCTCCGGTCGTTGCCTTTCAACGCAGTAGGTTATGACATTGAATATTATTGTTATGAAAATAGCGAAGGACTCTGAATCTCATATTATTTATTGTGAAAACGGATTCAAATTTATCACAGAGGTACGTTATACTTTAAAATCCAGAAAGCATCATAATTTACGCTAATCACCCCGAGTGACTCACAGAGTTGCCCTGTCGGCGCAACCATACACCTGCCGTTTCGTCAATTATGTCCTCGCTGACAGTCCGCCGTGCTCCGCCACCAGCCTCATCCTCATCCCTAATATCCACGCTAAATCATTCCATCGTGTGCCCGGTAGCGTCCAATTAATTAAATTAAAAAGTCCCCATAATTAATAGCGATCATCGTAGCGATTAACCGACCCCTTGCCCGGGTTAGTCCGACGCTACGAGAGCACATGCCAATGTGACCGCTACTTGACAGCCTGTCGCGTACGGTTGATCTCATCTATATTTGAATTTCTAATTAATCCAGCTCTGAAAACGGAATGACATTACTATTTCCCCTGTTTAGGAGCGATCGATGATCGCAGCGCGGTTCCTCGTCTCAAACTGCCGACCTACACATGAATACATATTTGCCATTGATTGCCCGTGGATGGTGATCATTCATTCAATTGAGCAATTAAAACGGCAGACCGCCCTCTAAGTAAATAGATACCAAACCCAGCTTGGGTGATATTGATCAGCAGCAGTGTGTCAATCGGGGATATCCGAGAGGACGAATCACGCCGCCCGATTGTGATGCCATTTACTTTTCAGCCCCCGGTATCTCCGGGAATCTCGGCTCTCCAACAATAGCAATTATTGAATTATCACTCATTAGCGATCGCTACCGATTGAATCGCCGCCGCCGCCGCCATCTGTTAATTAGTACTCAGCAAAGTGTAAAAGAGTTGTTATTTGCAAATGAATGCCGATCGCTGCTGGTAGCTAGTATATTCCACAACGTGGCGTGACTTGATCTTTGCTCAAGCGGAGACTCGAACCCCACTCCCGTCGTTTGTCAAGTCCGGTCGATTGTGTAAATACCGTGATTAAATTCTAAAAGCAGCACTTGATTTATGAATTGAGTTGGGCTAATAATTCATCTCATCACCGACGGTGTGCGCGCACGTTGTTGTCGTGGCGTGGCGTGGTATTCAGCTTGCCAGACACTTGTTTAATTGGCCGTTCCGGATCGGAGCGGTGCGGTGGTGCGGCGGCTGTGCAGGAGCAGATAGAAGTGAGCAATTCTATTTGTTCGAGTTAGATTCAATTATACGGTAGAAGTCGGTGGCACCTCTAACGGGTTTGGTGGCGGAGGTGAATTCGAACAGGGATCCCATAACAATTGCCGTATCATGATAGTTGGTGGTGATGATGATGATGATGATGATGGGAGGCATTTCTCATTGGCTGAATGGTGTGTCTGAAATTGCCGGCTGTGGGAAGATAATTGGTTGCTAAATGGCGAAATTAAAATGTCGTTAAAGATTGCCACTGGTTTGATATTTGATTTTTCTTTTCTTTATGATCGATTGACATTTTGGAAGAACCGGAAATGTTAACCGGTGTTAAAGGTAGATACATTTACGACTGGTGTACATAGATGGGGAAAGAAAGTAGGTACTTAACATACGGAATTTATGGAACACAGTTAAAAAACAATCAATATTTGTATAGACAACCAACTTCAAGAAATCTTCAATTAAAATGCATGGCTATGAATTCAACTCTTTGTGAAAGTCTACTTTACTCAGATGCATGGAAGCTACCACTCAGTTTCGTAAATGGTGGAGTAACTCAGTCGATGAGTAACATGAGTCAACAGATTAATTGTTTGTAATACTGCACGCAAAGAAAGTTATACCAATTCAAACTAGGAATCAATTCAACTAAAATTTTGGTTAAAATATGGACAAACAGTGTTGGAAAAATCATTTTCAAAAAACGTTCACTCTCTACTCAGTGCAATGATTCGCGGGAATTCGCACTCAAAGTTCGCGAAAGAACTAAAATATAAAGTTCATGAAAGCGCAGAGTGAGAAAACATTTGAGTTCTCATCGCGAAAGATCTTTTGTTCCTCGATCTCACAACGTTTCACTCGTATTCGAGATCCGATCCAACCAAATATCTCCTCGGCTTTGTTCTTTTTCTCTAGTGAGTATGTGTAGGCAATGTTCACGTGAGTTGCGATGTTTGTTTTTTTAGGTATTGTGCCGCCGCAAAAGTCGAGTGGTAGGAAACTTCTGCTGGAATGGCGTGACGCATCGAGGACAAATTCAACACTAACCTCCCCGGCCACACAGTCATCATGCGAGATGTCATTTATGCGAGATATTTTTCTGTCTAGATTTCATTTCCATGAAATGCGCAGTGTGCTTTTCAAGAACGAATGTGGTGTACAGATAAAGAGTAAAAAAAAAAAAGATCTGATTTTATTCGTACCTTCGCGTCGGTGACTTGAGTAGAAAAAGTTCGCGGTGTTTCATTCTCTCATCCCAGAAAGTTTTGTATAATAACAATATGGATGCTCGGCAGGCTTACAATATGTAAAAATAATTTATAAAAACAATAAATTAACCGTTTGAGATAAAAAATAAACGTGATTGTTAAAAATCCAATATTATTTCAACGAATATCACACAGCGGTGATTACTTTAAATAATTTTATTGGTTTAATTTGAATGATATTTTGAATTGATTAAAACTTTTTTATGAATTGAAACAGATAGAAACCTTGTATTTAAAAGCAACAAATCATTTTCTTGATTCAAAGCAGAGTGATTTCTTAAGGTGACAAAATACTTTGTTCAAGCAATTAATTAATCATTTGAGTTGAAAAATAAATGTGATTGTTCTGAATCACACAGCGGTGATTACTTGAAATAATTTTGTTGGTTTAATTTGAATGAAATTTTGAATTGATTTGTAACATTTTTATGAATTGAAATATTGTTGATTCAAAGTAGAGTGATTTCTGTGCGTGTGGCGTTCGTACCCGTAGTAAAACTACAAGGAAAAGCCCCAAAAAAATACGCCTTTAAATGATGACGCTTTTTTCCGCAACTAAATGGAAGCCATTCAGAGTGTGCAATGCAATATTCTTTGAATTAATCCTTTCAGGCGTAAAATTTTCCAGGGGTTATTATACTAGCAATTTGGTATGATCTGATTAAATTGATGCTCAGTAACATAGAAATTATTGAAAAAAGTAGGACATTTTTTATGAGATGTGTTAGGTCGTCCAAACTCTCCAAAATTCAAAACCTAAAATCTACAATTGTAACAGTAACTTTATCCACTTTACAATGTTATGATATATATTCAAACATAGTCAATCAATGCCCTGGAGGACCAGCAGACATTATGAAATAATCTTGGGATATTCATGCCAGACAACCAAGAGGGTACGATTACTGCTGTATACCTAAAGTTCTGAACACAAGCCAGTTTTCATGAACTTGAAGATCCCAAGATAATCTGACAAGGACTGGTGACCTTACAGAAGATTCACTGAATCTGTTTCAATGCGTATCGTCACCTTTCATAGGTTATAAAGCTAATATTACGACTTTTGCATTACCGTAAAACTTCTGAACTGCTGTAGATTCTAATTTCTGTACTCAAGGGGAGTTTTGGTAACCTAGAACATCTCAATATATCTCATTATATCTGTTTACCTTCTTCTTCACTTCACTAAAATTGGTCGAATACATATTGTTACTTTATTTGGTCCCGAAAGCTACTCCCAAAAAGCACACTACGTTCATAATTAGTTGTAGTAACTTGATTATGACTTAGAAAGTCATATTTATGTTATTACATCAGAATGGCAACATGTGCGCTACTAGGGCTGTTACCACTGTAGATTTTCAGTTATGATTTCAAGAACAGTTTGGATAACCTAGAAGATTATCTCATAATGTCTGTTGGTCTTCCAAGATATTCAATGAATATGTTTCAATACACAACTTAAATCTCAAGTTTTAAACGCCAGGACAGTTTGGATGACCTACAGGAGCAGAAAGTTATAAAATATTGACTGTTGACCTTCCAAAAGAATCATTGAAAGTGTTTGAATACATACAGTCACCTCAAATAGTCCATTCTAGCCAAGCTATTGTTACAACTGTAGATCTTATGTTCTGAAAACGAGGACAGTTTGGATGACCCCGATCATCATAGTTTATCTCGTAATGTTTGTGTACGTTCTTAAATATTCACTAAATATGGTTGAATACGTAGCGTTACTTTGTATAGCCCAAAAAGCTACAGGTACGACTATAGATCTTAAGTTCTGAACTCAAAGACAGTTTTGATTAACTAGAACATCACAAAACAGACCACTCCAAAAGGTTCATTCAATATGTTTGAAAACATAATCTTGTATAGCCCTTAAAGTTACTGTTACATCTGTAGATCTGAAGTTCTAGGCTCAAGTGAATTTTGGATAACCTAGAACATCCCAGAAATAAACACAAATATTTAATGTTTTTCACCAAAAAGCTTATGAAATTAATCGAGCTCATCCTGCATTGCCTCGGTGATGAATCCACACACATCATATACAGCTTTTCAATTGCTATCACAGAAAAAAATAATGAATTTTGAATTCTAAAGAGTTTGAGCTGTTTAGTGGAATACCTGTATCTAGAAATGAGAAGAAAAATTAGTATTTTCCATTTAATTCCAACTACCTTTGCTTATCTTGACAGATTCGCGTATTTCGTCTACAATGTGCAGACTTCTTCAGTGTCTCGTACTAATAACTCGACTGGTCGACCAGAAAAATATCTTAGCTACTCATAGAGTATTTGAAGAGTGTTTAAAGTACTTAAAAATATTTCATGAGTATTTTGAGTACCTAAAGGTATTGAATGAGACTGAAAAGTACTCAAATGTGTTTAAAATACTGGAGTGTTTTAGGCGTTCTAGACTCTCGTTTTTGTAAATGAGTAGAATTGCATATTACTCAACTTTTGTAAAAAGTGGATCTACTTAAAAATTGAGCTGATCAACTTTCTACCAAAAATGAGTAACTTTTCCGTGAGAAAAAAGGACAGCAATACAAATGAAACAGAGCGTGTTTTGAGCGTGTACTTAAAGAATGTTTAAAGAGCTCCACATACACGCTATGATTAGGACTAGTCATTTTGAGTTAAAATGTTATTGAATCGAAACCGAGTTCAAAAGAGAAACCTTATTAGATATAGTAAATTTCATATTGGACACAATCACTAGGAGTTCCGACAATGCAGTGCATTTTTTAAGGGGTAAAGCCACTGTAAATTTTTTGAAAAATCGATTTTTTTTTTATTGGCTTAAAAAATAGTTTAAACCCTCTAGAATAAGAAAAAAAAGGTCCTGTGCGAAAAAAAATTCTCCTTTTTTTAATTTTTCAGGGGGAAATGCAAATAAAAAAAAAAAACTTTAAACGCGTTTTTCTCGAAACATCGTTTTTCAAAATGGCACGCAGCATAACTCGAACAATTTTCATTTTTTTACTTGAAATTTTAACCAGATGTGAACATTTACATTATCTTGAGAATGTCGATCGGAATTTTCAAGAACTTTATTTATTGATTTTTTATTAACAAAAAACTTGCCGTTTTTTTCGTCAGAAATTAATTTTTTTTTCAAACGCACGCCAAATCCACAAAAATTGATATTTTTTTAAATCCGATCGACATTCTCTAGCTACAGCCCTCTAGATTAATGGTTTTTTTTTTTTTGTTCTAGACTCAAAAGTGCACCAGTGGTGCTGCGTGCCGCGGAGCCCTGGAAGCAAAACATTCCCGGGAAGATAGCTGTGGAACCGCCATTTTGTTTTTTTATACTGTTAAAAAATTTGATAATAAAGGTTAATGTACGCCCGATAACACCATTAAAAGTTTTTTTTTCAAATACCTTCAATTTTGGGAGCAAAAAATTGGTGAAAAAACCTTTTTTTTTGGGCCGTTACAGTGGCCTTACCCCTTAAGTTACCAATTTTAATTGAATTTTCCTCACTAACCGTATGGCCCATTCGGAGTAGGAATGGAAAAAATAAAATATATTTATTTGTTATTTAGGAAGTAAGATGTAGTCAAAAGGACGGAAGGACCAATTGTTAGCTACCATTGTGGACCCTTTGGTGACCGATGGTGATGGTGATTTTTTTAGAGCATTTCAGAAGAACTTCCTGTCGCTCCAAACTTTGTTTTCTGAATCGATTCACTCTTGCTGATGATATGATGATGATGATGATGATGATGATGATGATGATAATGTAATACTAACTATGATCTACTGTAGCAAGGTATCTTTCTATAGCAGTGGAATAATCTGAAAAAACGATTTGACCGAGATTCTATTGATGTTTGTGATCATCAAACTCCTGTATGAAGAGCCAAAAAACCTTCAAGTGGGCCTGTAAGCAGAGGCACTTACGGGAAACCCGCGAATATAGGCAAAAGAATCTCCTTAGACTCATAACACTAGAATCGAGCCCTCGAATGACAGAATAAACCCAGTAGATGAGGTCGAAGAGCCCGCCCTCGTTCCGCGAAATGTTACAATAAGAAGGAGTCAATCCCATGCTACCTATCCAAATCGTTTCACTTGGGTGCCCTGATGGTCTCTTCCTTTCTTCATTATATATTTAATGGATATTTAATACATTTTGTAGTGGTTATTTGATTGTTTGCTAAAAGTAACATTGGTTAGGGTTATATACCGTTTTCCATTTAGAAATTAAACCTTACTTTAATGTAAGAGGATTCAAGTCCGGGGAGCTGGGAGGCCACAAAGTTTTGTCCAGAAAGTCGGTTAAATTGTCCTGACACCAGGCTTGAACCACATTTGCCGTATGGGCTGGTGCACCGTCCTGCTGGAACACGTAGTGCTCATCGCCGTAGAGGCTTCGGAGACTGGGGCAACAACCTTTTCCAAAACCTCAGTTTTGTAGTACGCCGCGTTGATTTTGACGTTTTTTTCAATAAACACCAAGGGTAGCTTACCACGTTTGCATACTGCCCCCCAAACCATCACCGACGCGGCACTTTGGAACCGAGGGATGTTTATATTGATTCAGGAATGCTGTCCCTCGATGGCGCCCACACCCGGTCATTTTGCACATCAGTGCGGCTGCTGCAGCACGAACAGTTTCTCGTCCGAAAAACAAACTCCTGACCAGCGTGCCGAGAGAGGATCCTCTTAGCTCGATCCAACCGCTTTTTGCTGGTAGCCTCCGAAACGCCATGGACCTTACGTTTTTTGTAAGGGTCAAAACAGATTACAATTAGCTGTTTTTCTCCGCGTTTTCGAGAGCACTGAAAATGTCTGGAAACCTTTTGCTAGATTCACCCTAAATCGAGACTCCTTCACGATCGTGGGGTGGCTATCCTGATGTTTCTTCTTTTGAAGAATTAAAGTGATGCAGATCTAGTCCCACGACATACTTGACACGTGGTATTCCCCGCAGTAATGGGATAGGGAAAACAACAGGAAAAATGAGAGAAGCATTAGTAATTTGTAGCATGCAATGGCCATGTGAGATATTCGTGGTGATAGTCTCTCAACGGGCGTTCAGAATAGTTCGACAAATGCATAGGAGAAATCATTCCCAATGAGTTTCGACGTGTTTACTCAATTCCATCACGTTTATTGACTGAAGACAAGAGACATTTTACTACTTGCCACATTTGGGAATATCAGGGCAAATAATCTCCTATCGCATCTTCAAGTAATCATTACAAGCTGTTCATTTGGTTAATCCAAACGATAATGTGGCAGCCCGTTCACACATGAAATCTGCCCCGACCAAATCGCACCCATACCCATTTCTAAACCGAAGGGCTGGGCTGAATCGATTAATCTTGCTCCACCAATTAAAAAATCCATCAAGTGGTTCGTAGTCTCTCTCTCTCTCTCTCTCTCTCTCTCTCTCTCTCTCTCTCTCTCTCTCTTTCTTTCTCTCTCCCATACAGTAAGCAACAATCAAAAGCAATTAATATTCAAACAAGCATACAGTTTAGACATCGTTTCAATCTCTCGAACATTTCCGCTTACCAATACAACATAACTGTGACAGCTTTCATATACCAATCTGTTCTAATACGCAAACATTACTACTCGGTTCAATATTGGCTTCATATAAGGCTTCATAGCAAGTTTTCATACACAGCAAAAAGTTTTATATTCAATTTTACCATTAGTCAGGGTTAGGATGCCTATACCAGTACAGAGATTGCTGACAGCTCGTTTACCACCACAAACAACTGAAAAATCAAAACAACAACAAACAAAACCAAACAGAACTGATGTCTCTTACCATCGCAGCAATAAAAATAACTCACACAAACTGAGTAAACTAAATCCGACGTAACTTTTGTGATCATTCTAAATAGTGACAGGCCGACCAGAAAAAAATATGGCATCCTTGATTTTGGCACTTTTTGCACTGGGTGCAGTAACCTCTATAGTGCTTTTTAACCCATTATCATGGTTTAAAGGATCATGAATACCAAAAAAAAAATGATTGAACATTCACTATAACATCGGAATAGTGCTTGTAAGTCGAGGATTCCATGAACATGGTCAATTCGACAATTTTCATGGATAATATACATAAACATTTAATGTAATAGCCATCTTTTCAGTGTAGTAAAGTTCGACACTATCATTTCTCTGTGCTACACTCTCGCGCCACTTTACTCAATTTTTGAGTACAATTGTATGCTATCTCTTTTTCTCTCACGGATATATTACTCAATTTTCGTAAAAAGTGGATCTACTCAAAAATTGAGTTGATCCACTTTTTAAGGAAAATTGAGTAATATTTCCGTGAGAGAATAAGAGATGGCATACAATTGATACTCAAAAATCGATAAGTGGCGCGAAAATGTATCATCCAAACACACGCTAAGAAAAAGTACCCAGCGGAGCAGTTAAGTGTGGGAAGCCAACTGTGGGTATAATCATGTTTACTTATGGTTGGGTTCAAATAACTTAGTTTTGGGTAAAATTTTACACAAAAGTAAGTAACACAACATATTTCAATGAGGCAATAAGTGTCAGTTCATAGTGTTTTTTGTTTTGATTTTACTTCTCGAGATTTTCGTTATCAAGTAATCAGGTATGTTTCATTATTTATTATATATTCTTCATTATCTACTACAGTCTCATTGAGTAAAATCGGTCTACCGGTTCCGGAGATATGGGTCGTCCGTCTATAGTTAGCCTCAATTGCGCTCGGCCCATTGTCGCGATCGGGCTCTGCCGTTGCAATATTGGATTGGCTATTGAGGAATCCAACTTGAAAAAGGAAGAAGACACCGAGTGGTGATAAATCTGACAGCTCCCATGTTAAGGCACAGAGAACAGACGTCCAGGCTCAAACGACCGCTTGTGATCATAAACGGAACTGTCGATTCAAATTAGTATGGAATGTCTAATGGGGTGGCACTAGTGTTTCAATTTTGACAAAGGGACATTGAAAACACGCTCATCCGGATTTACCCAAAATTGAGTAAAGGTAATCCAAAATCATATAAATTGGAACTACTCACAACTACAACTACTAGTTCTACTCAATATTATAGAATGTAGTTTTTATGGTTCCGGTGAGGATTCCATAAGCTATCAAAAGTTGGTAATTTGCCATAGAAAGAATTTGCCAACAAAAAACGCAATGAAATGCGAATATCTTGAAGATGATGTTGATTTCCAAAAGCGGATGGAAACAAATTCACATGGAGAGACATCAAACTTGGTTGATGTTTAAACTGATAAAAAAGATCTGTTCATGGGTGCCGGATGACAGATCAAAAATTGATCTACACGGTTTCTTATCCAAGGGAAGAGTAATATATTTTTACCACTTTTTTCACAGGCCGTTCTTTATGCGTGGAAACCAAGGGCAAAAGAACTTAAATTTGGAGAAATAGAATCGACTTGGAGAAAAATAACTCTTTCCATGGATGGATTGCTTTCACCGTGATGTCAGTAATTAGTATGGAATGTCGCCGCAAAACGGCGCCACAATATAAGCATACACATGTTTTTTGTTATATTCGTATGAGCCAATTCATTTGTTCTCTGTGGTTAAGGTATAGGACGAAACTTTTAAAATGCTTTTAGAAAATTTTAATTAAAAGCAGTTTGTTGTATGATGTAAGAAAAATTCAAAACTGCACAGAAGGGGCATTATTTTAATTTAATTTTTATTTTGCTGAAAATGTCTGTATTGAGTAGTGTGGCATTTTTCTTACATCATACAACAAACCGCTTTAATTGGAAATTCATTTGAATTTTCTAGAAGCATTTAAAACTTCGTCTATACTGTATATGAAGACTGTCAGATTTATCACCACTCGGTGTCTTCTTCTTTTTCAGGATTGGATTGCTCAATTGCCTTCATTAAGATGGTTGCAATGAGCAAAGAATTAAAAACCATTTTGACCTCGGTCCTACTGCTGCATCATGAAGCCTCGAACTGAATGCGTTTTTATAAACGCTCGATAATTGAACCTCATCCCGGTTGTTGTTGTCTTCTCGGAGGGCGCTGGATTATGGAATATGGCCCGATTGTGGTCCCTAGCAGCAAACTTGTTGCAAAACCTTTAAAGTTACTAGAATGCAACTCAATCAAGTAACAATCAAGCAACTGAAACTAATTATGTCAGTTTTGTGTTGCTTGTGGTAGGATGTAAAGTTGTATGCCAGAAGTTTCAGCGATGCTTGTTATATGCCATACACGGTTGTTCGCGAAAACCCATTAATGGGTAAAAAAACACCCATTTTCAAATAGCATACCCGTCTGTCATAAAATGGGGGAATTCTCAATCATGCAATGGGTAAAAAAATACCCATTGGAGGAAACCTCATACCATAAAAAAACGGGTATATTTTTACACATTAATGGGTGAAAAAAATGTTCAAAAACAAAGCGTATCCGGTGCATCTTTGGTGGAAAGCGCAGCTTGTTTTATTTTTTAATTTTATAAAACCTAACATAATATTCGAAACAATATACTATCGGAATAACGCAAGTAAGACATACGATAGTTTTTATAAATAAGAATCTAATGCTTCGAAATTATGCTTCCAGATCGTCGATTGTAAAAACTTGCGTCAACAACCGCTTTGTGTGCACGGAACATAGAGGAACTTACAAAGAAGTTGGACGCAGAATTATTGATTTTTTAATAGATTCTTCATTTCCGTAGGCATGAATAAAGACTAGTAAAAGTATTTCATTTCTTATTTTTTGTATTTTATCATTAAGTACCATGAATACTATAAATTTACTATTTACCAAACTGCTTAAAAATCTACACCTAAAAATGGGTATTATTTCACCCATTTTGGGGAAACCTCGATTTTTTTGCAATGGGTGAATAAATACCCATTTTGTGACAAAGACTGCTTTTACCCATTAATGAGTAAATCAAGTTTACCCATTCAATGGGGAGAGACACTTCTAGCGAAAATGGGTGTTTTTTCACCCATTAATGGGTTTTTGCAAACGACCGTGTACATTTTCGAACGCGTTCTGGACATCTAATCGAAAATGTCTCGTTTTGCTTTGTGATTATTGCAACCGACGTCAGTTCGTGGTTGGTTGAGTACCCTTTCCTGGAACTGAATTTTTTCCTCAAGACAAACGGCGCAGAATCAGCTTTCCGATTAGCTTCGAGATGAAGGACGAAAGGTTGATGGGGCAAAAGCTTTTAGTGATGGTATCATCTTTGATCAACACACGAATTGGGATGATTTTGAATATTTTCCAGGTGGAAGGAAAGTAGTCAAGCTCCCAGCATCTGGCAAAGATCCTTGCAAAGTTCCGATCACTTTTTAGAACAAAGGAAGTACAATTGCGTTGCAATGTTTAGAAATGGCAATTGAAACCCTAGAACGGAACAGGGCTTAAGAATATATAGGTGCTATTGATTGCGATTAGAAGTTTGAATATATTTGAATGCCATCTGTTATAAAATCTTTCCCGTGTTTATTCAAATCCGATTGTATGAGAGGAATGAAGTGCGGGATGACTTTTTGGACGAAACATTTGTTCAGATTCATTTTTTTTATTTTGACACATCTCTAACGGAGGAGTAAAGTTTCTCGTCGACAATTTCAACTACTTGATTGAGATCCCTAACACTACAAGGACAAGTAATTTCTTCACATACACCCAAAATAAAAAAGCAAGATTGTAATGCAATTTCGCATGATTTGGTTTCATTTCTCGTAATGGATCGCAACTTGGAGAAAGAAAGCAACATTGGTCGTGGGCAAAAAAGCAACACATCAATTCGATAAGAAAAAATTCAATGTGTGCGTGATGTTGTACAGTTGATTAGTAGTAGTAAATTCAATGGCGCACAAAAAAAAAAGATTACCATCCGCTACCGAGAGTCGAACCGCGACCGTCAGCATGACGGCTCTTCATTGTAACCATCCAGTCACCACAACAAGTTGAGGTGAATGGAATAAAGAGTCCTACAGTTTCTTCGGTTTTGAGGCACTCAACGTTACAACAATGAAGCAAATTTCGGTCGCACACACTTACATGGCTTCGTTTATTTCATAAACCGCATGGTGACTTGATGAGAGGGCGATAGAGTGTGATGACGAGTGCAGATAAAAAATAGAACACTTGACAGCGGAATAGCAACAGTGGAATATGGTGTAGCGGCGTTCTGTGCCATTGTCTCACCCATTTGAGAAGTTGTTGACGGTTGAACAAAAACCCAACGGTTGCTGCGATTGTCGAGGCACTAGGCACACAGCGATAACCACTTGCACACACCTGCATGGCTTTGTTTATACCATAAAAAGCTTTGTGGAACATGATGGGCAAATTTGCCTTTTCAGAATCATGCGGATTTCTCAAGATATGATTGCAAAAACTGCAAAATTGCAATTTTGCATTTTTTGCTACAATTTCAACTTTTGGGTGTATTTGCTACTTTTTTGTGCTCAAAATTTCATTGAGCTAAACCCAGAGGTTCAAAAGTTAGAGTTATTTGCATGTGATGTGTAATTGTGAGCTTTGGATGCCTTTATAAATGCCCAAATTTGAATATTGTATCACAAGCACAATGATCCTCAATGGTTCCCTGGCCCTGGGACGTGTCATCATTCAATTTATGTCTCAAGAGGTATATCCTAGGAAATACAATGAGAAATAAAATAATTGCAACTTGATAATAGAATTGATGACAGTTCGATAAGATATTTTATTTTGTGAAAATACCTTTTTGTAAAACTTGAAATTTCTTCGAACGCCGTCTTAAAGTTGGCCATTTTTCTCTATGCATCATAGTAACCTATAAAACGTAATCACCGGCCATTATCTATAATACCCGTCAAACCCGCCATTTACTCACTTCTCGCAAACAATTCACGAAGCAATCTTCTAACCTTCTCCCCTCAGACCGCCTCGTCCTCAGCCTCACAGCGGTAACAATCTTGACAGCTCGTTGCTCATAATGACAGTAATTAACACCTCTCTAATTAACTCCATCATCTCACCAGCCCGGTTAATTCTCGGAGACTTTTCCCACTCCTTGCCTGCACTGTAATTAATTTCGATAATCTAGATCCTACGCAAGATCCCCGCCAGCAGGTTCAGGTTGTCATTTCGCACCTCGTAGACCATCGGACGAACTGTCGAAACCGCGTGTCACGTGAGCAAATCATCGATTCCGCGTACTAATAATTACTTCATCGACCGGCAATCGAACTGATTACATCTTGGCCGAACACGAATGTATGACATTTTCTCGCTACTCCATTCCCCATCATTGCTGATCCATGGCCATTTCGCAACCCCGTGCAGACGTATCTCAATCTCGGTCGCCCAGAGCAGCTAATTACAAGCTTCGGTATCGGGCCTCGTGGTGGCGGAACCGCAATTAACGCCGCTCGAAACCGCCCAACTATGCGTTTCGTTGGTGATGGTGTGGTGGGCTCAGTCGGGGTCTCACGCTGTGTGCGAATCAATCAGAAAAATAATGACAAACGTTAACTCATTTTAACGCCATGTTGCAGTGCCATACACTTCACCATCATTGGATGTCCCTTGGTGGCGGGATTACGGGCTGGCAGGCTGGAGTTTGATGAAGCTGGCTTGTCTAGCGGGGCAGGTTGTTGTAGCTCAGCGGGTCTAGTCGGGGTCGTAAGTCGGGGTAAAACTAGAATGCTGCTGCTAGGTCGGCATCACATATGTCAAGCAGAAGGTAGAAGCAGTGGCAGTGTGGTTAAGATAAATTAATAATTAATCTTTTTGAGTACGGTTCTGAGTAAAGAATAAACAGCACTGTAATCGAATGGGGCAATAGGTAGAGATGGCTTTGGTTGGAATCTGGAGGCAGGGGAAACAGCTTTCTTGAAACCGCGATAATATGGGTTTTGTCTGATAAGCTGAAACGCAATCCAAACGAAAATGTTCTATTAATAATCACCCACCATTTATCTAATCACCCAACATAAAGCAATGGGATTCAAATGGTGAAAACAAAGCTCATATTCTTCGTTGGAATAGATGTTTCATCTTTTTGGTAAATTAATAAATACCTCATCTCACACAATTGGCATGCTGTTTCTGACTGAAACTCTAAATAATGCACTAGGTTGTATGTTCTTAGCCTAATAATCAGTGGTCGATCACCTTTTTAGGTGTAGCTCATAAGCTAATGGAGTTGTACCCGAAAAAGTTTTATAAGTTTGCCTAAATGAGCTTAATATGTCGTTTGTTGTTCTGAACCACGAAAAGTTAAATAACTTACTTTATATGTAATGTCGGTCTATAAGCACTATATAGGGTCTTTTAGTGGATGCAACTTTGTCGCATAATTTGAGTCTTTCCTTAAAAACAATATTGAAAAAGTTTGTTTTTATAATTTCTTTAATCATTTAATTGTAAGCTAACGGGTGGCAATTAAAATTTTGGAATTTTTTCGAGGCCTCTATGCTCAACAACGAACGAGCTCAGAGAGAAATAAGAGTGTGTATGCGTTAGCTCTTTCTCTCCTCTTTCTGCTAGTATTTTCTGTTTTGTTTATGCTTGCTCAGTTTTGCTCAAAATGCCGTCGAAACAAGAAGTATTTCGTGAGCGCGTTGTACAGTTCTACGAACTGCACAGAAATCTCGGCAAAACGTATACGGTACAACATTTTAAAAGCGAAAATGTTGCGACTTCGACTGTTTACCATATCCTAAGATCCCCAACAACTGCTCGCAAGCAAGGTGGTGGAAGACCAGCCAAAATTATGGACGCAAAAGGACTTCGTTCTCTTTCTCGTGCCTTCAACAACAAAGATTCACTGAGCCAACGGGATGCCGCAAAAAAGTTCAACTGTTCTCACCAGTACATCTGCAAAACATTGAAAAGAGTCGGAATAAAGTGCCGAAAGAAGACACGAGCCCCGGAATAAACTGATCGATACTATTCAACGGATAGTTCTACTACACCTCCGAACATAAAATATAAGTTTAAACACAAGTTTGAACAGAAAGTGATGCTGTACATTGCCATTTCCGAGAAAGGCATTTCTAAGCCATGGTTCAAGCCCTCTGGTTTGGCAATCAATCAAGATGTGTACCAGAACGAATGTTTGAAGAAAATTTTGATCCCGTTTCTACAAAAACATCATGCTGATGGACAGTACGTGTTTTGGCCGGATAAAGCGTCATCGCATTACGCCATAAAAACACAATCGTTCCTGAATACCCATTCGATCCCATTTGTACCCAAAAACCACAACCCGACAAATCTGCCTCAGTGTCGCCCAATCGAAGATTTCTTCGCGGTTTTGAGTTCCTTGGTGTACAAAAATAACTGGAGAGCCACGAATTGCAAACAGTTGATTGGTAGCATCAAGAGATGCATTCGCAAAGTTGACATGGAGGCCGTACAACGCTCCTGTTCCGACATCAAACGGAAGCTTCGCCGAACATCCGATTACGGACCGTTTTCAAATGTTCACTAATTTTTTTTCAACAATGGACAATGTATCTTTTATTTGAATAAATCAGATCTTCTTCAACTATGTTTGTCTCAAGCTGTCAATTGAGAAAGAAATTCCAAAATTTTAGTTGCCACCCGTTATATTATAGTATATCTACTTCCCTAAGCTCAGTCAATCAAAGGGCAGCTACAAAATTACACCATGCTGAAGGAGGCTGAGATTGATTAGATTTGATGAGATTTCAACATTTCAATCAATCCTGTGCAGTAGGAACTTAACATGAGCCGTTAATGACTTATTATTTTTAAAATGCATCAAAAGTTTTATTTTTCCAAATTCCAAACATAATTTAACACAAACTTATCGTTCGCAAGCTCTGAAGTAATGCTTTATTCTCTAAGATTTGTTCACGGACTTGTATATTTTTCGAAGAAGATCATAATACACAAAGGATACGTTCAACTTTAACTATGAAATCGTGCCAAAAATTACTAAATAGAGATGATGGATTCACATGCATAAACATTGTAAAATGCTTCGATTTCGTTTGCATGTACTACCTTTCTATGCAGTGGTTAAAAGACAGTTTTTAAAATTTCGAGTATTTACACCAAAAACTGGAAATTTTTCAAAAAACTGCCGTATCATTACTTTTTGCCCAAAACGTAGAATGTGATTTGAATTAGGTCGATAAGTTGGTCCGTTCTGGAGTTATCGCCGGAAACAACCCGTGTAAAAAAAAAACCGTGTAAAACAAGACCTTTGTGTATTGATTCATAAATATTGTAATTCGATTTTGAGATCATTTAACTTCTTTTTTTTCGATGAGAATTGTATGGTTGATCCGCTATCAATGTCAATGTTGACAATTTTACAGTATTCGGAAATTTTTCACCGAGCTTTCAACAGCTGAACGTTCGGTAATCAGATTTAACGGATTTCGGTAAAATTTCACAAGTTGCGGTATTTTTTTTACCGGGATACTGTAAAATTTAACCGAAATCCGGTAAATCGGATTACCGAACGTCCAGCTGTTGAATGTTCGGTAAAAAATTTCCGAATACTGTAAAATTTTCCAAGTGTGTAGGAAAATTGAAATATTTACATCAACACTTTTATAAATACAAAAGTTAGTAAACTGAACCACTTTTTCGAACTATCACTAGTAAACGCGAGTAAATTCTTTCAAATTCAATTATGAAATCTTATTTCGTTTGTGAATTTCCAATTGTGAATTTTCTCTTGAAAATCTGGGTAGAAGTAGGTTAGAATGTTTTTTGTTGTTGTTTTCGAAAAACTGACTACGATGAAATGTCCGTTTTTCGAAAATTCGAAAAAATTACGTCAGCCGAAAAGCAACTTTTGGGACATCGAAAAACAACCCGGAATCGTGCAGTAAACGGTGAGTTTGATTTATCCATGAACCAGGAGCTTCGTGGAATTCCAGAGCATCATCATCCTATGATTGCTTCGGTAATATTCGCTGCAAAGTTTGGCCAAGTTGATTCCACTAAATCGTTCTTCACTGACGGATCATTGATAGAGGAGTCAGCAGGCTTTGGTATATTTAATGATATTTATAGCGCCAATCGCAAACTTCAAGCTCCTTGTTCCGTATATGTCGCTGAATTAGCGGCAATACACTTTACGCTAGAAATTGTTGCCTCATTATCACCGGATCAGTATTTCATTTTCACGGATAGTCTCAGTTCTTTAGAGGCTCCTTGAGGCCGGTAAAGCACTCCTCGTATTTTTCTCATGAAAATACAGGAGCTTCTAAGTGCTTTATCTTCGCGTTATTTGATCATCACCTTTGTATGGGTCCCATCTCATTGTTCAATTCCGGGCAATGAGAAAGCGGACTCGCTTGCAAAGGTGGGCGCTATGGAAGGCGATATTTGTGATCGACAAATCGCCTTCAACGAATTTTTTACTATTTTTTCGTCAACAGTCACTCGTCAGCTGGCAGTATAAATGAAGTAAAGGAGATTTGGGGCGACGGCAACATTCTATCATCCCAAAGGTGTCGAAGAAATCTTGGTTTAGCGGGATGGATGTGGGTCGAGACTTAATTCGTGTCATGTCTCGCCTCATGTCCAATCATTATTCTTTGAACGCTCATTTATACCGGGTTGGGCTGAGCGACAGCAATCTCTGTGAGTGTGGACAAGGCTTTCAGGACGCAGATCACGTTATTTGGTCTTGTGCTGAACATCGTGGAGTCAGATCTGAGCTTTATGATTCCTTTCGGGATCGAGGTAGACAACCCAATGTGCCAATTCGAGATATTTTGGCTGTACGTGATTTGAAGTACATGAAACTCATTTATGTGTTTTTGACTAACATTAGCCTTAGATTGTAGTTAGTTTAATCTGTATGTATACCATTAGTTTTTTTTTATGTGTATGTGTTTTTTTTTTCTTTTTTAAAAAATGTTCAAGTCAAAAGAAAACCATAAATTGTATAATTATAAGTGTTTAGATAATTAGAATTTGAATTTAATGTGTTATGTAAACCAAACTTTGAATTCCCACCTTTTTTTCCATCCGTAATTTGTAATTCCTATTAACCTCGAGACGGCCGCGAGTAATCGGCTCTATCCTCCTAATTTTAGTTTTAAGATAAATGATGTATAAAAATATGAAAATTTGGCTCTGTAAAGTTAATTCTCAATCGAATTAACTTTACAGAGCCTGTACAAGTAAATTATTATTAAAAAAAACGGTGAATCGTGTGATTAAACGTTACTTCAAAACTCTGAGCATCGAACCGAAGGAGAAATGCGGTCAGAATGGAAGTTCTATTAGTGATCAGGATCACAAGCATGTAGTGAAGGCGTTTGAGCGGAATCTCAATGCTTTCGTCAGGAATGTGGCCAAAAAGTTGAATCTGTCCAAGTCTTTCGTTCAAAGGGCCAAAAACCAGGAGGGACTGCATACGTACAAAGTGCAAATGGCTCGAAATCGTTACAAACGACAAAATACGTTAGGAATGTCACGGGCTCGGAAACTGTACACCCGGCTGTTGACGAAGCCTCATTGCCTCATCATGAGTGATGAGACTTATGCCAAGGAGAACTTCCGGCAGCTTCCGGGGCTATTATTTTTCACCGCCCAGCACAAGTGTGATGATCCGGAGGAAGTAAGGAAAAGAAACTTTCAAAGTTTGCCAAGAAATACATGATTAGACAAGCGATCTGTTAATGTGGCAAACGGAGTGCGCCGGTCGTGACTACCGGGACTGTAAGCGGGGAAATCTACCTCAAGGAGTGTCTACATAATCGTCTGCTTCCTCTGTTGAGGCAACTAGGGGGCCCTACGATCTTCTGGCCTGATATAGCTTCGTTCCACTATAAAAATGTTAGTCTGCAGTGGTAAGAAGTCAATGGGCTCATTTTCGTACCCAAGGACATGAAGAGAGGATATTCTTTTTAAAATTGTTATGCCCTCAATTTATTTCCTATCCCGACCAAATAACTTATCAAACAATAAGCTCAAGTTTTCATACCTCAAGACAACTGTTCCTGTACACTGAAAATTTATTTTCGTAAAGTAGCTTTCACGCGTTTCCTAAACATGGATTTTGTACATAGTAAAAATGTCTCGTATATTGTATGAAACATTCATATGGCTTTTTATCTGGAGGAATGCAATCATTACACCTTTTTGTAAAATGCACGAAATGAACTTCGTGATGACCAGCCAATCGCAGTGTCTCTTTTATACCGCACTCATGCATGGTGGGGTTTCTGCTGGTTGCATGATTCATTTATCTGACTCTAAATAAAAATTATGGCGCTGTCGAGAGCTATAACTTCATGCTCATTAGTCAAACATGTTCTCACGAGTCAGCATGGCCTAGTGAGATCAACCACTGATTCAGAATCAGCACTTTCCAAATTTTCAGGTTCGAACCCCATGTCAGAAACATTAAAAAATAAGCTCTCCACGTGGTTACACTTTTTTGTCAATAACATTTTGAATCGATAAATTTGTGACCAAATATTCGTAGCTCTTTGTATTGTTTTCGTAAAATTTACGAATGTTCTTTCTGTGTCAACAAAAGCTTCGTGGTTTGGGCGGTTGCCCGTGTGGCATTAAATACGAATGTATCTCTTTAAAATAACAAATCAGTTTAGTTGCAGAAAACAACGAATATATTTGTGAGTTTTACCTTCCATTTTGTAATATAAACTAAAATTAACTATCAGTGTGATATTTGAGACACAAAGGCGTCCTTAGTTTCCACACAAATCCACTAGAAACGCTGTGAAAATCTAACACATGGCACTAAGCAATCCAAGTGATTTCATTTTTTTCTTTCTTCAATTAAAATCGAGCGATGAGTCACATTATGGCCCCTTACGCGGATCGTTTTCTTCAATACCGGCTCATCCTTTATTCATTACAAGCAAGCGGTATCGAAACTTATCGCCATTATGCCATGTACCACTAGAAAGCGCAGCACAGTTGTTGGTCAATCAGTGATCGCAAAAAAAAAGTAAAGCAAAACTTTTCTCTAGCCAAACCAGAACCTCTGTCGGCGCAACGGCAAAGGCCAGGGTTGCAACAAAAAAGCAAAACTATAAAAAATTAAACATACGTAGCATTTAAACGCTTTACTACGCAACTACTGCGCTAAACTTTGCCGCCTCCCGTATAGAGCGAAATGATTATTTTAATTATAGGCTTTTATGTGTTAATTAAATGCAACTGACCCCACTCTGTGCCCGCCCTCCCTTCCCCGAGCACCACGATTCCAAATCCCGGGAAAAAGAAATAATAAGTTCCGAGCAGCGACGACTGACCACTGGTGGATGGTGGCTGGTGGCTGGGAAAATATGCACATCAACAGGGATTGCCGGTAGTCTTAAGATGCAAAAAAAATATTATCTGAGAATTAAACTGCAAATGGCGGAACTGACTAACCTGTTCGCCCCACCAAAGGCTTCGAGGCTACCAAAAGCTGAGCGATTTCGTGATCAGCATATCGCATTTCACTGCCCATTCCATATCTTTCCGCTGGATTTGAGGCGTGCAAATTCATGCAAAAATATACGTTCTTAATTACATCTAAATTATGTGCTGCAAATTAAAATGATGACATTAAAAACATAACACGGCGAGAAGGTCGGGAACGGCGCGGCTTTTGGACCAGGAAGAGGCCATTAAACTGAGCGGTGCAACCGCAAATAAATGGGTTTCTTGCCCGTGTGGTTGCTGCTCACTCTCTCCCTCCCTCTGTGCATCACGGGGAACGGTTTTCTGTAGCATTAAAACCGTCGAAAATATGGCAAAATGTTTCGGTTCAGTGGATTAGCGATGGTCGATAAGATACTCAGAACATGAACAAAGTCACTCGAACGGAAATCGAATGAAGTGTGTATTCAATCAAAATGGAACACCGAAAATCTTCTGTAACTTTTGAACCGTATGGGTAAAAAAAACCTGCATTTGAGTAAATCTTATTCATAGTGCATTGTTAACATCTGTCAAGTTTCATAGTTGGAATGAAAAGCAAAACATTACTGTGAAAACCCGCGCCCGGAAACATTACACGAAGTTGCTCAACAAATCATGTAGCATAGTGATGGATGACAAAACTTATGTCAAGGCCGACTTCCGTCAACTTCCTGGGCAAGATTATTTCGTTGCCTAGTCTAAGAAGTTTGGTGTTCCGGAGGATGTTCGAAAGAAGAAATTATCGAAATTTGCAAAGAAGTTCCAAATCTGGCAGGCGTTTTACGGGTGTGGTGAAAGAAGCGCTCCCTTCATCACTTCCGAAACAATCAACGGATGGACACGAGATATAAGGAAGCACAAAGGATCAATTCAGTTTTGGCCTGATCTATCATCCTACCACTATGCTCGAAACGTGTTGGAGTGGTACCGAGGCCAACAGAGTCGATTTTGTGCCAAACGATATGGAACCACCAAATTCACCGGAATTCCCCTCAATTGAAAAATTCTGGGCAATTATGAAGCCGGAACTTCGCAAACATCCCCGAACTATTAAAACAGAGCTGGAGTTGAAGAAAATTTGGATAAGAACAGCAAAAACACTGGGAAAATCGTTTGCACAAAATTTGATGGGTGGAGTGAAAGAGAGGGTGCGTGCTTTCGGAATGGGAGATGGATTTGATAAAACAAATTATGTAAATCATAATTCATAGGTAGGTTTTTATTCCCTGAAATGTCAAAAAAAATCCGAGAATCGGTTTAGTTTTTGTGAGTAAATATGCGTGTGCCATTTTTATCGAATACACCCTTTAAGTCACAATCATGTTATAGAATGCGAACATGGGAGCTACGCAAAATCAATCTTAACTCATGAACTTGATCTACAGGGTGGTAAAGGTTACCTGACAGTGTTTTATATCTCACTGTTTTGCACAGTTTAGTTTACCAATACGTGCATATTTTTCGTTGTACGTGTAATCATGTGACATGTGACGGATGTGATTTATTTTGGAAGATTGTTTGTTTTCCTTACGCTATGAACATGGACCAAAAACGAAAGAAATTTAGATTCTGTGAGATCTTGAGACAGCTTAAGCACAGCTATGAGAACGAGATCTTATCTTCGCGCAATAAAACGATACAACGAGACGGGTACTTACAAAATCAACCAAAGGCATGGACCTTATTTAAAACTTAGGACCAAAATGATGGTGAACCGCGTATGAGAGCAAATCCAACACAATCGGGGCTAGTGATGTTCAAGCACCTGAATATTTCCCATACATCGATCCATCAACGGCGATTTGAAACCAATGACGTCTATATAAGGTCTGGGGCAACTTTCTGCTTGCTTGTATTCGAGTCGCACAATCGAGTAGCGATATAGAGCCAATTTTCCATCATCGGTACACTGAAATTGGTTGAAAAATTAAGTTTTATAGTGCTTCAAATAAACAATCACGAAGCGAACGAATCAAAATAAATAGTATGACGTAGCACTTTCCGAGCTTTTGCTTAACGTGCGGTGTTATTAGTTATGAGTGCAGTGTTATTAGTGTCATGAGCGAATTTTGATCATTTCACTAATATCATAGACTAACTCTAAGACCAGTAGGTCCCATACAAAAACGTTTTTTTTCTTGGCTCAGTCAGTACTAGAACATCGTCCCAAGCTCGGTCCCAAGCTCAATAATGCACCCCTTATAATGAACTCACATGAACACACTCTCAAATACTCTGTCAAAATAACACAGCAAATCAAAACAAAGGCGCAAATATGTATAACAAGGTGCTGGCTTCAAGGTGTAATTCAGACCAAGGGGTTCTACAACAGTGAACCAATTTCAAATCGCTAGTTGCATATTGATTGTTGCTAATATTGTTGTGGCTACTGGGCCAGACCTTATATAGATGTCATTGATTTGAAACTGCATCCTTCGTATTTCGTGAGAACCACACTGTACAACTTCCGTATTTTCATTCATAATAGTATTCTTATAAATATGTTATACCTGATACAGACATACAACGTACAGCGGTGTACGAACTGTCAAATACTTTAATCTAGTACAGAAAAACACGTACTAGACTAAAGGAGTACAACGCTGTACGTCGTATGTCTGTACCAGGTATTATATTCGTGGTGCAGTTGAAAACCGGAATATAGCAGTCGCGCCAATCGATTTTACTCCAGTTCCATAAGTCCAAACAATGGCGCATCTAGTGCGCTGTATAGCGCATCAGATGCGCCATACAGCGCACTAGATGCGCCATTGTTTGGACTTATGGAACTGGAGTAAAATCGATTGGCGCGACTGCTATATTCCGGTTTTCAACTGCACCCGGAATACTAAACTACACTGGCTATATAAACCTACACTGAAAAGAATGATGAATTGACACAGACGTGTAAAAATTCCCCTCGTTTAATTGCAAGCGTAAACACCGCAATTTTTTGCAATCTTTCATACAACATAACGGGTTTCTGCGATGTCTTTCTTGAATTTATACGAAATATCCCATAAATTGTGGCAAAATCTGGCATTTCTTTTATGTGCATTAGAAAACGTAGAAAAATCACTTTTTCTTTCAAACTGCGTACCAATAACTACTACAGATTTACGTGTTACCCAAAGAAACGGTAAGAAACAAACATAAGTCTAGTATTAACTGTTTACTCAACTATCATGTTCTATGTACAAATCAGCTGGAGCAGCGCAAAGGTGCTCAAGACGCAATAGGATATTGTGAGGCGGAAGAGAAATTGAATAACTAAAGCCTGTCCACCTTAAATTTCGAACACTTTTCGTTCAGTGTAGAGTTTGAATTATTTTATGGATAACTGAAACGTTTCACTTATATGACAGCTGAAACTCTTCACTTTATTTCGTGGTACATCATGTTTACATTCTGGTTACATTCAGTAAAATGGCGCAAACACATTATGTACGAACGGCAGCAAAATTAGAATTTATCGGTACGCGACCTTGCCAAGAAACGAAAACTACCGAAAAGTAGCGTGTTTTGTGTTTGCAAATAATTTGACCAGCGCTTGACTGTGGATCAGAAGGTTGGAAGTGGAACAAATCGAAAGGTATGCTCTCGACAAATGGATAAGAAGGTGGTAGGGTAGCCATTATTGGAAAAAAATCCCAATCTTTCTGTGCGAAATATGGCTCGCAAAGTTGGAAAGTCAAAATCTTACGTACAACAAGTGAAGCTGATCCAAAGACTGAAGTGAAAAAGGTGCCCAACCGTGATGACAAGCAAAATTTCCATGCAAAATGTCGTGCTAAGGAGCTTCAAACCAATAGTTTACAAACATTTTCTTGTATCTTAATGGACGACAAAACATACGTACTCGAAGACTTTAAACAGCTTCCGGGTCTGGCTTTTTATACCGCAATGCAATGGAACGCCATTGCCGAGCATTTCCGGACAAAGAAGGTGCCCTAATTCCCGAAGTAGTATACTAAAGTTTTTTTTACACGGTTTGTTTTCGACAGAGTGGAGCAACTTATCGACCTCATCCAATCACATTTTACCTTTTGGACAAAAAGTAATCATATGGCAGTTTTTCAAAAAATTCACAATTTATGGTGTAAATATTAAAAGTTTTAAAAACTGTCTTTTGACCATTGCATGGAAAGGTAACGCTTACAAACAAAATCTAGGCAATATAAAATGTTTAAGTTTGTGAATTTATCAACTCTATTTAGTCTTTTTTTAACACGGTTCCATACTAAAAGTGGAACGTATCCCCCGTGCATAAAAAAAAAACCTTAGTGTATTTGATTTGACAGGCCATATGTAGTTGTGGTCGAAAATCTAAAACTTTCGTCTCTACCGGCACAAACAATCAATACGAATATGTACGAGAAAGAATGTCTGCAAAAGCGGTTGCTACCGTTTATCACAATCCACGACTCTCCAGCTCTGTTTTGGCCTGATTTGGCCTATTTTCATTTTGCGAAATCCGTCCTGGAATGGTATGAGGAACAAAAGGCCAAATACGTGTCAAAAACAGCCAATCCACCAAACTGACCCGAACTTCGCCCAATAGAGAAGTACTGGGCTCTAGTTAAGCGGAAACTCTTCGAAATTAAGAAGAAAGCAAATGGTACCGATGATTTCAAGAGAATATGGAGAAGATGGAGAATAGTCACGGCGGTCGTATCTGAGGATACCGTACGGAACCTAATGGCGGGTGTACCACAGAAAGTTCAAGAATTTTACAAAAAGTACGATTAACATCTCAATCAACTGCTTCCAATATAGATACGACTCTATTATTGTAAAATAAACAATCGGTTTTCTTGAATAACGTGTAAATTTTTTTGGTGCTATTATTTTAGTGTCCGAAATTTAACGTGGACAGGCTTTAAAGGTAAGTTGATTAGTTAGATTGTAATGGGAAACATAATTAATTTACTGATATTTCATCAAGGAATTTATAATCCTACATTTTCATCTCGGTAATAAGATTTCATGTATTCGGTTAGTTCCGAGATTTTTCTTTCAACAATGAGCATGTAGGATTTTCGAAGTGGGTGTCCAAAAATAAAATTCGGTTCGCGACTTCCGTCAATTATAACTTCTTGGAAACAAATTTAATAATAGCAACATTTCAGCACTGAAAGAGGAAACATTTCAACATTTCAATATGACCCTTTTCAAATTTGATATGGTTTAGGGTTGCCTGTAAGCGATCAAAATTCTGGATTTTTTTTTTTTGAATTTTGGTAACTTTGAGAATTAATTATACTATATTTTATTCAATATAGTGTTTAAAATCCTGAAATATTACCCGACACAGCATCTTATAATCTCTGTGTTATATTTTATTGGGGTGGCTCTTCCAATAGTATGGTTCTTGCTGCCTTTGCGTTTTCTGAACAATTTTAAATTTATTATTTTGAATGTTTGGTCCTAAAAATTTTCAGAGAGAAAAAACAGATTTTGTTAAAAAAAAATTTCAATATCACATCAGATCTCGATGTTTTCTGCATTTGGCATCGAAAATCAACTCTAGATAGTAAAAATTCCAAAACTTTGGTCAACTAAAGGCACCCCTAAACTATGTCCAATTGATCTCAAATTTTGCATGGGCCTTATTTTGTGGAAATGAAACTTGTTAACTCTGTCGTTTTTTTAATTCGATATTTTTTCCCCATTGGCACCCTACTATAGATTCAAAAACTGTGTCTTTGTTCAAATCTATTCATTTGAATCCAATTTATTACACAGAGTGATCTACACTAATAGAAAGAAACATATAATTTTCTGCGTTATTTTATGCACCTAAAGGGAATGCTAGATTTGGCGGAAAATAATGGGATATTTTATGTAAATTTAAGCCAAATAACGCCTGAATATAGTCTGTTGTACAAAAGATCGCAAACATTGTTGTATGGCACATGGAAGATGCCAAAAAAAATGTTGTTTACGCCTCCTTTGGCTAGAAATTAAACCAGGGCAATTTTAAAATTCATTATTTTTTCTCCGTAAATTTAACGCAGTAGGCCTTTTTGAAACTAGCTGTTGCAAGTATCAATCCGAAAAATAATTGGACATAATTTAACTCAATGATCTCCAGGATCCTTCCTCATACTGGCAGCTTTTGTATTAGAGAGAATTTTCAATTTTTACGGGGAACAAAAAAAATAGTTCCGGTAACATTGTCCTCCGAAAATCTGCTACAAAGGGATGGGAGCTTTAGTTTGGCTGTGTTAACAGAAATGCATGTAAAACATTCTTAACTCATTGTAGATAATTGGCGTCTTGCGCCAAGTTTCTTAGTAGGTAGTGAATCGTCTTTTGATATTATTATGTTATCTTGCTGCAGAGATGGAACTGCAGTCTATCTTTGTCTAATGAAGCTCTTGAGAGATGCTGGCTCCGGCAAAGTTGTTTGGAGTATAAAATATAAACATTAAACATTATCAGATTAGTTCCAGATTTTACCGCAGAGATGGCACTGCAGTCTATCTTTGTCAAATGAAGCTTTAGAGAGTTGCCGTCTTAGGTGAAATTGTTGAGAATGTAAAATTTAGTCGTTTGACATTATCTTAATAATTTCAAATTGCACCGCAGAGATGGCGCTGCAGTCAATCTTTGCTAACTGAGGCTCTAGAGAGTTACCGTCTTCGACAAAGTTGTTTTTTAAAGCATTACTCGAGAACAAGAACATTATTTGTGGAAACTTATAATCAGATTTTTTTTAATTTTTGAGAAAACTTACTTACAATATGAGAAAAAAAACTTTGTTCTATGGTATTCCGGGAAAACAGGTAACCCTAAATTTTATAAATATCTATTTTGTTCGTAAGCCCATACACTCGACCAATGGAAAAAAGTTCATGAAAATCTAAGTCCTTCCGGCCCAATCTGTAAGGTAATAAAATAAATCTAGATGCGTTATCAGATTATTTCTAGATATATGAAAATGTGAAATACCTCCTGAACAAATTTGTGGAACACAGCAATTCTTTAGAGTTTAGCTATGATAGACGATAGTTCCATTTCTGATGTAAAATCTGGAACTCATATGACAATGTCTTAAGCCGATCCTCGACTTATTCAATAATTTTGCTGAAGATGGTATCTCTCTAGAACTACATATGGTTGAAATTATGATAATGACAAAAGAAGACATATTACTGACCGAAAAACTATGCCCAAGACGACAACTCTCTCAAGCTTCATTTGACAAACAGACTTCAGCTCTATCTTTGCTGAAAGGTCTGGAACTAATATGATTACGTCAATAGACGACAAATACCACACTGAGAAACTTTACAGAGGGCAGCAACTCTCTAGAGCTTCATTTGGAAAATATAGCTTGCAGTGCCATCTCTACGGCAAGGTCATGAACTAATATGTTGTTGTCAAAAGAGGACAAATGACATTTTAAGAAATTCTACAGAAAGCGACGTCTCTCTAGACCTTCATTTTGCAAAGATAGACTGAATGGACATCTCTGCGGCAAAATTTGGAACTAATATGATAATCGCACAAGACGAAAAATGACGCTCAAGAGCTTTATTTCGCAAAGATCGACAGTTTGCCAGAAATTTCTTTTCGATTCTTTACTTTTCCGTTTCAGTAAACGAACACGATACCGACCTTTAGATAGCTGATTTGACAGTTGATTAAGTAGATTCGGCTTAACTGTTGGCACGACTCTTAATACACAGACGAAAGAAGAATACTAAGATGGAACAGTTGGCTCAATATTTTTTCATTTCAGTGTCCTTTTCAAAAACTAACAACGGGCCCTTTCGAATGAGCACTCCCCCTAGGCGGTAAATCGGAAATATGCAATTATGACTTCAAACTAGGCACTTTGCTTGAAGACTGGAATTATGCATAAAATGTCAAAATAGGTTATACGCCAAGAAGTAAATAAATTTTAGGCATTTTGCAACATGTGAGAGAGATTAGAAACCATGCATTACTAGAATGTGATTGTGTGTAGAAACAAGTTACTTTATGGAATGAAGATGAGCTAAGAATCTCAGCGCCCATAAAGTTCGAATCTGCTTTTTTTTTGTAATCAACGACTTTCCCTATCAATTTTTCTTAAATTTCCACATATGCTAATAAAATTCACCATATCGTAGGAAAATGTTTCTTCTTGCAGTTGAGATTGCTGATTTGCAGGAGAACCTACGGTTATAGTAATTATTTTCAGCAGTTAGACCTGAATTTCTGAGAAATTTTTAGCTTGCAGTACAAGGACACCCCCTTTGCTTCTGGAATATTTTTTTTCTGCTCTTTTGAGAAGTTTCTTCCTCAACTTCAAGAAATCCTCATTCTGAAAAACTGAAATATTCTGTTTCGAACTTCGCGAAAACACTCCAGCACTTCTGGGAAGTTCCAAATAATCTTCCGGAATCGCTGTTAAGTTTTTTCCTAAACTTCAGAGAAGTTCTCTCCTGAGCTTCTAGGACGTATCGTCTTGAGCTATGGGGAAGTTTGCTTCGGAATTATTGCAAAATTATAGGTATGTCCACCCTGATTAGTTTCTTCCTGAAATCCTGCAAACTTTCTTCCTAACTTCTAAGAAGTCCGCTTCCTGAAGCTCCGAGAATTTCTCCTCTGATTTTCGAGGAAGTTATCTCCTGAACTTGAAACTTTCTTTGGTACTGATATTTTTTTTTTTGAGGCTTGAACGCCTAACAAGTGTTCCGTATACTGCTGAGAAGTTGCTGCCTGGCCTTCGGATAAGTTTTATTTTTCTTCAAGGAAGTCTCTTCCTGATGCTCTGGGAAGTCTTCTTCGGAGATTTCTAGGATGTGCCCAAAGTTTTTGGTATTATTTTTCTAAACTTCTGTGAATTTAGGATTAAGTTCATAAATCCCAAGGGCAAATGTAGTGAAATGGTGCATTTAGAAGTAATTTAGAATGTTGATTTGATGTTTAGAAGAGTTATAATGTTTATTTCAATAGCTCGTCACTTTTACTGTTGTTCTGAGTCTCAGTGTACAAACCGACCTGGTTTAAGAGCCACTGTTAGGATCACAAAACTAATAGTATTCAAAGGAGAAAATAAAATTTACTTTTAGTTATTTTAGTGAAACGAGCCCTTGGTCATTTTGCTACCACCTCTTCTCAGCATTAGTTTTGCTGGCTCCACGCCACAAACGCCAGTGGCGATGTCCATATTAATTCTAATCAGTTCGATGAGCCATTCGAACTGACGGTAGTTTGTTTTGATTTTAAGAGAATTCGATTTTCTTTTGTTTTAAGTAAATTGTTTTAATTCAACGGCTGAAAAATGGTTTAGTGTATTTCTTACCTTGCTATGCCAATTAACACTAACCGATGAAAAACGCGTATCAAAACAAATTTTACTCAACAAAATGTCACAAATCAGTCACTAGTTTTCGAACGGTCGATTAAGTCGACCAACTCGACAAAATTTTGTCGATCTCGACATCTGTGATAGCAACATAGATCTGTCGATAAAAGTGACTCGACTTCTACACAGAAGTAAAAACATTCCCAAAAACGAAAATGAACCATGAACTAGTTCACGTTTTCAGAAATTTTATCAAAAAACGTAATTTAGTTTATGATTACGTGATTCAATTCATGGTGTATTTTTGCTTGTTCTCAAACTCATGAATGCAGTTCACGGATCTGGGCACGGATTGTTTTCCCGTGTTTAATTGACCCCTATCTTTAGAAAATTTTTATCGAACAAAACTCATAATTAGTGAGGTAATAGTTAACTAGCAGAGTAATTAAAAGCTTAAATTACTAAGACATAGATGTCATGGGTCAAACCGTGTCAACTGATGAAGACATCGAAGACCTAAACATTATAGATTAAAGGACCCTTTTTTAATTACTTGCTCCAACTTGCACCACCAAAAGTTAAAGAACTTGATGAG